>BQNB010017763.1:0-58182 GCA_026074375.1 Tanacetum coccineum
CGTTTTACCATTTATTTATACACTTTTATTTTTCTACCTATTTTTATATTTTTCCTTATTTTCCTTTTTCTCATTTTTTTAATACTTTTTCTAATTTTCTTTTAAGCAATCTAACTAAAATGTTTGGACTTTCATTATTTTCATAACTTTAGGGTCATAGAACAAGAAACGCCTATATAATAATCTATAGATGTCCAAAAGATAAATTCATCGTCCTGATTTTTTATTTGCCCCAAACCAAGCTTAAAAATAAAATCACCGTTAAATACAAGATAAGATGCTAACACTACTCATATTTGTAACTTGTAAACTTTTCACTCTCGACAATTATTATATATTATGTGAGTGTGATCATTTCATATTTCAACCGTGGATCAACATTTTAAGAAAGTTGCAATATTTCTATGCTTCACGTTCCACCCAAGAATAATGAATGTGAAGGCGAGATCATCCCATGTAGTGACTTTCGTCTTGGCACATCCCAACCTTACGGTTAAGTGACCAAGATTTTGACACCTCACAGAGACTAGTATCGAGACTCACAGGCCTTCGGTTTCAAAACCTTTGGTTTTACCGTTTATACATAGAAAAACTACAACTAAAGCAAATTAGTCTTAGTTCAAAAATATATTTAAATTTTAGAAAAAGAGATTTTAACTATTTTTATTCAACAACTATATATTTATTTTTTTAATTTTTAAATTTTTTTATATTTTGCTGTAATGATAATATATTACCTCCACCCTTTAAACGACTACCACATCGGTTGTGAGCCGGCAAGAAGTAGTGGTCTTATTTCGGTATCGGCCCCCACCTTATATGAAGACTGCCACATCGGTTGTGAGCCGGCAAGAGGCAGTAAACTGGCAAGGTATTTATTGCTACTTATTATTATGGGTTAATACACAAAAAAGTTACTAAAGTTTGGCCAAATGTTCACCTAAGTTACTATTGTTTTTTTTGTTACAAATAGGTTACTCAAGTATAAGGGTTTAATATTTGGGTTACTGAACCTTTAAAACAGTTTACAAAGAGGTTACTCACGTATACGGGTTTATTATTTGGGTTAGTGAACCTTTAACAAATTTGGCTTGCTGACCCTTAAAAAAAGTCAACCGTATACTTAGCCAAACTTGAGTAACCTATTTGTAACCAAAAAAACAATAGTAACTTAAGTGAACATTTGGCCAAACTTTAGTAACTTTTTTGTGTATTAACCCTATTATTATTCATCATCATTCATTTTTTTCATTTTTTTGCAACATGTATTACGCGGTAAATAGAAAAATTTCTTTTTAAAAAATTTAAGTAGATAGCTGAACTAAGACTAAATAAATTAATGTGATTACATTAATAAAGCTTGAAATTCAAAAATTATTGATTAAGTTTAATTTCCGAAAAGAGCACTAATTTTAGTCCGGTTAAGAGCTTATAGAAGAAAAAGCTACAAATTACACTTATGAGCTTGTAAGATATCCAACTAATCTTTGTTTAGCATCTAACTCATAATTAACTCTATCATTTCTCGTTATTCGCAAATTTAAAATCTTTAATAAAAAGATCCGCGAATGCTTAGTCAAATAAACTAGCTTTGCATATTTAAAGTCATTTAATGAAACTTGCAAAATATTGGCTTGGTTAAGCTAGAATTAGCATTTTAAAACTTCTTGTATAAAAGACTAGCAAAAGCTAAAGTTTATAACGGTTAAGGGACAAAACTAGAGCTCAACACGCTTGATCGAGTCAAAATTTATTCTTATTCTACCCAGCAGGAAAGTCGAACATTGTGACAAAACACTTATTTTATTTTTGGAATTTTTTTTTAATTTTTGCATAAAATCACAATATATTTAGTGGTAAAACGGGATTTCTTGAAAACAACGACTGCAGGTACGATCAAATCGATAGATTCCCCCCATACTAGAAGTGAACATTGTCCTCAATGTTTTAAGAAGGGTCTCTACGTAAATCTAAATCCGTTTATTAAGTATGCTAATAGATAAACGTTAGTCGATAAAATCTAGGATATTAGATTCCCGAGATAAGCATGCTAAGGATTTGAAGCTCGAGTGAACGAAGGACAAAACGACGAGCACGAGAGTCTTCAAAATCCGGGCAATCCTGACAAAACAAACACAAGCAACCAAAACACGAGAAAATGGAAAGAGGCGAGCCTCCTCATGTCACACTTATTAGAAAATAGAAAGAACACGGGTTGCCTCCCGAGAAGCGCTTATTTTTGTTAACCGAGTCTTGAGCCTGACTCGATCCCCCATACTTGATTTGGTCAAGGAGGATAGAAATGGAGATAAGGAACATCCAAGATAGGAATGTCCCCTCCATAAATCATCATCGGGCTTTCAGAATCATTAATAAGCTAAAAAACTTTAAAGCCCCGATGAGATAGAAGATGAGGAGTTTTCTTCTCTTTTGAAATGAGAATTCCAAGATTGAAAACTTGTCTCATTTTTATGGATGAAAATAGAAGCAAATTGTGTCCAAACATATGGATAAAAGGTGGGTAAACATTAGCATATGAACATAAAGTTCTCTTGTCAAATTATCAAAAATATCATCCACCACTTTTATAGTCAAAACTCTCATATTGGGCTCAATATCAAAGTAAACATCAACATCTAGAGGTTTATTCAGAGACAGAGGAGATGATGGATACTATTATAAAAATCTAACGGTGTGAAATGATTTCATTAACAGGAAGGAAATAGAATTCGATTGTTTAATTAATTCTTCAAGAAAAGAACATCCCCTCCCCGAGTCATAATCGTCATTCTCAATACCGGTGGTATCGAGTCATCCGAACCAAGCAGTATATCGATCCCTCCTTTTAAGAGAGTCGATATCCTCGCGGGGATAGAGATTGGGAAAAGATTCAATAATAGCATCAGGAAATCTCAGAAGTAAGTTCTTTCCGAGAAGGAGGAGATGAATCATCATTCAACAATATTTTCAATTAGACAGTATCTTCTTTCCGGATCAATAATCGGCTTCAACAATTCCCCCGGTGGGAAATTAATGATCGATAGAGGAGTTCAACCGGCGAACCTCCCTCGTATAAGGGGGGGGGGGGAGGAGATGGGGGGGGAGAGTAATAGTCGTATTAGCACGATTAACCAAGATTTGTACTGAATCGGGTATATAACATCTAAAGTGAGTCAATTCTTTTCCACGGTGAAAGAAACTATATCATCTAAACCCTCATTAACTAAAAGAAAGAACTCATCACAAACGAGCATATCATACTTACCTTTTGTAAATGGTTAAATCCTTGGAGACTCACTTTGATGGGACAAAGGTTCTCAGACATCTTAACAGCTATGACTTTATTACTTAGTCCGATTCCTTTTCAGGAATAGTGCTAAGATGCTCGTCCCCCATACTTAGAGAGTCCTCGGGCTCCACGGTTGGTAAGACGGGTGTGATTGCAATAGGGTAATTCTTATAAAATTCACTCACTTGAATAGAATACTCCTCGTCATCATCATCATCGTAGTAAATAAGAGGCTTCCAATATTGAGAACTAACTTTAGCTGCTTGCTCTTCTGCAATATTCTTTTCTTCCTGCTTTTCTTGAACGTATTTATTTAACTTTCCAACAAGAGCTTGCAAAGCTTGAGGAATATTTCTCAAGAAGCAATTCCGCCATACTTTTTCCTGAGGAGTTTGATATGAGAACAGGTAATGTGTGGGAGTTGATATGTGTGTCAAAACCGAAGAATTAGAATTATAAGCAAAAATTACGCACATAGAATTTCATTGTTGACCTTGAAAAGTCTTATGAGACCACCCATAGCGGGTACAACAAGAAAATGTTGTTGAAAATTAGGTGAAGTTTATGGAAAATTATCAAAGTTTTTATTGTAACACAATTCCGGCGCATAGACAAGCGGGACTTGTGGTGGACAATCGTAACCATAATGAGCATCGTTTCCACATAACTCACAATAATACATCTTGGGTTGTGGAGAGTGGTTGAAAAAGTTTGGAGAATCATTGAAAGAATTCGGATTTGGATCATTGACGAATGAATTTCCAGCTTTAACACAACATATAGAACAAACTTCATCCAATAATTTTCTCTACACCGCCTCACAAGTACACACTGTCGACAAAATAAATCGCCAAACGGACCTCCACACTTAAAACAACCACGTCGGTTGTATGACGACATTAGAATCAAACAAATAGGAGGATAAGAAGATTATTTTTAGATTTTTATGAAAGAAAAATATAAAAGAAAAATATTTTTGGGAACGATAGTCAAAGGTGCACGGTAGCTCTTTAGTTAACGCACAAAGAAGCGAAGGAACGGATCTAACCGAACGTAATAAAAAACAAACCTTCCTCCTTTCGGTCGAAGTTTTAGGGATCAACCCTCCTTATACCTCTCTTGTTGTTTGTAAATCTAAAGGTGAGCCGATTTAACAATTAACGTCACAGATATTTTGTTGGTTATTTAATTTTTTTTTTGGTATTTTTAAATACTTTAGGAAAAGTATTTATGATTCTTTATTGTTTATTATAATAGAAAAATAAAATGAGAAAATAATTTTTTTTTGTATTTTTATATTTATATATATTCACAAAGAAAATAATAACTTCACAAGGAAGGGTCTTCAAATCACTAATCTTCAAACTTCAACGCGATAATCGTTTCACAGCTTCCCCGGCAGCGGCACCAAAAATTTATTCAATCCCAAACACACACGTAAGTATATAAGGAGAATATCATCAATTATAATATATATAGTAAGAATTCCAAAAGGATTTAAAAAAAATTACTTTTAACCAAAGTAAAATTTAAAACCTTCCGGGTCTTTTTCCTGACGAAGCGTGAATTGAGAATCTCATTAAAGTTCGTGATCGCGTGATTTGAATACTTTTAAAGATTTGATTTTGGATTCTATTTCTACTTATGAAACGCAAAATCAAATAAAGGCAAGCAAACAAATAAGGCAATTAAGGATTTAAACTAAAAACGTTAACGGGGATTCTAAAACGCGACTAATTAACCAAATATAACAAATTTATACCTTAAAAACTCAAATTTCTAATTTCTAAATCCTAAATGACTTAAAATAATTTTCAGAAAAGAAATTATATTTTTTTGATTTTTATTTTATTTTTAAACAATTAAAAACTATTTTAATCTAGAAAAATGATTAAAAATATTAAACTAATTCTAAAAATTCTGGAAAAATTATTAAAAATACTTAAGACTATTACTGAGATAATGGTAAAAAGAAAAATTAGATAAGTACTATTAATAAGCTGCTAATCAACTAAATAAGCTGATAAGCGTAAAACTGAAAACTAAGCTTAAATGAATAAAGGTTGCAACATAAAACAGATAATCCCAAGGGCGAGTTGGTAGTGGAGTGGTGTTCTAAAGTGGTTGGGCTGTTTAAGTGTTCGAGTGTCCAGTTCGAGCCTGGACTTCCCATACGCACAAACATTTTATATTTGCAAATTTTCTTTTGAAAAAAGCTAAGACAATACCTAACTAAGCGTACTTTTACATAAAAGACTTTTTAGTGAAACTCAAAATTAAGCTGAGGAATAAGCAATTCAATGACAGATTTGGAAAAAAGCGGAAAGGCTTTTTAGCTAAAACTGATTAGCTCAATATGCTCAACTAAGCTAACACCATATACATATTAAGCAAGCTAATCCTAGAAAACAGTCTAGTAAGCTAAACTAAACTAGAAATTAAGCAAATCCATAATGCTAGAACTCAAAATCAAACATAACATATTGACAAAAACACAATCAAAACAGACTAAGGAGCACTTTTCAAACTAAATTTAAAGCTACTAGACCAATAACTAAACCTTAAAAACTTCAAACAAATTAAGATTAACCTATAAGCTACTAGAATAAGCCAGAATTAAGCACTAGAGATCACTAATAAGCTATAAAATTGCAAATGAAAAAGGCTATCTAAGCAGATTTTTATGTTATTGGTTTTTTTTCAATTTTTTATCAAAGACTTAAGTAGCTTTTGCAGCCCTAAAAATAAGCTATTAAAAGAAGACTAAAATCCAAAATAAGCTGAAACATATTAAGCTCTATATCTAATGAACTAATGCTATGAAAATCAGAACCTAAAACATACTATAGCTAACCTAAATTTATGATTTAAAACTGAGACTTTTACTTTAAACCTGAAAACTAAACTTAGACAAGATTTTGAACCGAAACAACAAATGATAATACAGACTTCTTAACACATTGTTCTTCTTTATTTTTGCGAGGCTTCAACATGCCTTAAAAAATACCATAAAGCAACATATCAAAAATCTAACCATATAACATAATAATCTGGGACTTATGATCTCCAGATTTCAACACTTTAATAAACAAAACCTTAAAAACTTAGTTTAAACCTTAACTAGCTTTGGAAACTAAATTTTAAAGGACCAATATAGAGCTTGATAAAGTTGGCTTAAAGGACAATTAAGACTCAAGCAGTATTAACATAAGTTAATACTGCTTGTGCCAAACACCCATTTAAGACTTTAAAAACTCTAATTAAGCTTAAAACAGAATTCAAAAGTAAAAACAGATTAAGCTTATGGTATAATAAAGACATTTTAGCAATTTCCAAACAATAATAAGCCACTAAATAACAGATAGCAATATAAACAGTTTAAATGTAATTCAATAGGCAGTTATACAGAAAAACTCATTCTAATGACTTATAAGCATAAAACTTAATCCAAAAAGCAACAATAAGACATAATAAGCCAAGTTAAGCAAAAGTAAGCAATGAATAAGCAGTGAATAAGCTAATGCAGAAATTTAAGCCATAAAATGAAAAGATGAACATACCATTTCCCTTTATTCTAAACAAGGGTGTATATGCTCTTAGGAGCTGATCTACAAGCTCCAGCTTGTTATAAATAAGCTGGTGAGATCCATAAGGCCATTTAAATCTGGCTTATCTTCCATATAAGCTGAGGTACTTTTTTAAGATTTTTGTGAATAAAAACTAAGACAGATTATGAGATTTGATTTCTAAAAGCTATAAGCTAAGTAACTTAGCTTATTAAAGGTATATTAGAGCTTATTCAGTGAGATTAAAGAACATTGAACACATTTGCATAAGATATGAAAAGCAGAATTAAAAACAACATTATGATAAACTTGCAATTTTATTTAGAACTTGAAATGATTACAAAGCTTGGAAATGGAAATTACTGAATTAAAAAGACAAATAAGCTGTAAATAAAACTTAAAGTAAAATTACACTACTCCTAATCTAATCCCCTCCAAATGAAGAAATCGTATTCTATTTATACATAAGCCATGAGGCTTGGGTGTGTTTCTTCTGTGAGAGACTTGAGGAGTACTCTCCAAGCGAATGATCTTGGCCCTTCATCCCAACCGCCTCATCATCCAATCATTCTTTGCCCTTGATTTGAGTGCCACGTCCTTGTAGCCAATGATATGCTTTGGGATTGCCAGCGTGGACTAACAAGTCAGGAGTCATGCGTTCCTTGTGTGGTCTTCTAGAAGGTGACATTGATTGCGTGTGTGTGGAAGAGTGATTTACCCTGTGTAAACGTGTGTGTAAAAATGGGGGGAAAGGGGACGATCTACAGTGAATTTTGACTGAGTGGTGTTATTCGTTTGACTGGATCAGGTTATGGTGGATTGGGCTTTGACTTCATATTTTTGGGCTTGACATATTTAGGACTAGAAATGGATTTGGACATTTGATTGGATTTGTTATTTAGGATTTTGGGCTTTTAGTTTAAGGCTTATACTAGTAAATATAAAATGTTAATGGGCTGACCCAGCCCAATAAAATAGGTAGGGGTTAGCCCATTAAGGATGTATACGCCTTCGGCATCAGTTTTCCGCGCCCTTTCCATTCTCGTGCTCGGTTTCATCTGCTTTGCCTTTGTTTTTGCCCTTTTATTTAATATCCGTACCTACAAGACACAAATAAAAAAAAATACACATATACAATGCATTTTTTATCTATTTTTGGTCATTATTGGTCTTTTTAGCTCGTTTTATTAGGTAAAAGGTATGTGTATTTAAGCACATACCAAATTTCCCCATACTAAGCTATTGTCGTGTCCTCACGCAATGCTTAGAACCAAAAATTCCAATCCCCTCATATTCTTTTTTGCCTTTTGCATCAGCTTCTTTGCTTTGGCTTGAAGTGAGTGGTTGGGGAGTTGTCTTAGGACAGAAATTTTCTTTGCTGTTAGAGAGAGGTATATATGAGCATTCTCGTTTAGAAACCATTCTTGCAGTAAAGTTTTTAATTGAATAGGAATATCTACATGTGTACCAAGTGCGTACTTTTAGATGAACCTGATATATAGCTTGTTAGCTCAGGATTTCCCTCTGGGTTATGCACCACTGAGGTTGTTTGAGCATCAGTATACACTAGATGACTCATAAAATTTGTCAGCGAGATGAATAAGAACTTAAATAAACACCTTTGGGAGCTACACATGCGTTTAGGAGAAGAATCCTGTGATCCTCCCATGATTGAATGACTGAGCTATGCCATGGGGGAAGTCTTTCTCTGAACATACAGTAGAAGAACTCCCCCCGCTTTCAAGCTTCATCTACTTCATAACCTTCATCCCTGCCCCGTACAAGCCCCTCTGCTGCTATCTTTAGTCATTTCCAAAAAAAGAATATGATTGACGAATCTCTAGGACTCGCGACATCAACTAACCCCCCCAACAATGGACTTTACTAGCCTGAAACTTTTAGTTCTCTTACTCGACTAGAGGGCTTTCCCTCACTAATTTTTTTTAATTAGATCCTTTTATTTGCAGGTGTTTCGTCTAGCAAGGTGTGAATGAAGTCTAGCGAGGAACTTGTAACCGTCAAAATGAGGTAGGTAGAATTGGGTGTCTTGCAGTAGACTTGTTATGCATAAACACTCCATACCTTTGAGTGTGTCGTTGTGTAGGTGTTATTTTATGTATCAAGTTTTACTATTTATTTTATGCCGACTATACCTAAAAACAAACACTTTAACGGGCAGTGTACCCGGTCAAGTTGGAGTTTTGTGGTAAGTGGGGTGTCAATCACTAAGAGCGAGAGTGTTAATCCCTAGTTCTATTAATATTTTAGTTTATCATAAAGTAAACTTCTAACACTTAATGCAAAAATGGGGTTTTATTAGCCTGAGAGACTGGCACAGTTTTTGTATCTAAGCCTAAGGTTTAATACAAGTAAAGCAAAAACACACACATAAGACAAAAAAAATAAAAAAGCGTCCCCAAGAACTAATATAAAGAAAACGTAACAACCTTCAAATAATCGATAAAACGAGCGTCTGTTTTTAATTAGTGCAATGATTGTCTATCTCGAAGGGCATATCATTTCCCAGACTTACGCATACAATCTATTACAAGACCTAACACTCTAAATACCGTATCACATTAGGACGCCCTCCGCATAAAATAAGTATTTGTTGATTATAATATATCTTAGTAGATTAGTAATGGTGCTCTTACTAAACCCTAGCTCATGGAGACTGTTGATCCCAACTTAAGATCGATTCCTTAGCTTGTAAAGGTTAAGTTACTTTGGATAAATCCAAAATAACTATGGTAGACACTTTGCCTTCGCACATCAGCTACTAGCTGTTACACATGTCATAGAATAGATCATGAAGGTTTCTTAGTCCCCTTGGTGAATTTCGACTATAAATAGGGCCCTAACTCCTTCATTCCAACTCGCACCCCATTCTCTTATCTATAACCCAATTGAGCAAACATTATCTGCTCCATATGATTCCTGGATCATCTAATAAGATTATTCAAGCAAATCTTTGAAGATTTGAAGACCCGAAGTGAAGAAACTAGGCGTACGAGCTCATTTTGACCCAAACAACCCATACGACTCCATTTTTGCTCCTTGAAGCTCAAACCCAGGATCATGCTCATTATTTCTGCTCCATATGATCCTAGGAAGACCCAATATCAGTAATCATGAGATAAGTTGAAGCCTTGAAGCCCCGAAGCTCCATTTCTAGGCGTACGAAGAGAAACGACCCCATTTCAACCCGTTCTTGATCAATAAGCTCAAACCCAGGTTCTAAGGATTATACTTATGCTCCTATGACTTTATAATGTTCATATGATCCTAAATATACTCTTGTTAAAGTTTCATAACTCAATTCATGCTCATTTTCCATTTTGATCCAAAACCGTACACCCAAAACCCTAATTTTATGTTTTTCTTAAAACTAAATGTTATAATGGTTAAATGTTATTATAATCCATCCTAACATGCTTAATTAATGTTAATATAATGACTTTATTGATTATTGAAGGAATATGATCTTAAAAACCACGCGTTTATGTTTTGAAACCCTAATTTAACTTGTTTTGCATCCTAGCTTAACGAATCGTTATTTTGAACTTTTGTTATGTTAAATCTTCATATTTTAGCTTATATTAACAAGCTATAACCTGCTAATATCATTTAGAAACTTAAAATAAGCTTGCATGGCATTTTGGACTTGTTTTGCAAAAGTATTCCATGCAAGGGGTATATATCGTAACTTTCTGAAACTTATAACTAAAAGGACTGAAAATGTCATTTTATCAAAGTTATAACTATAGGGGTCTATCATGTCACTTTTCAAAGTGCAAGGTTTACTTTGTATATCTTTTAAACTAGAAGGACCAAACTCGTAAAAGTGCAAACTCCAAGGGTATATTTTGCCATTTTTCATTCTTAAGGGTCTAAAATGTAACATTTTGAAAAAGTATAAAAACATGTTTAAAACCTTACAAGACATAACTTTAATTAACGCTTCTCGTGCTTATCATTTCCAGATATTGATCAAAACGCTTAAAACCGATTATATCGTATCACAATACTAGGGAGCTTCATATTAAGGGGTTTCATCTTGGTATTACGTTCTGACTGAGTTGTTGGGTTTACGATTTAAAGTGCCCTAGCTCCTCAAACGTTTACTGAATGACTTCTGAATTATGATGGCCTGAACGGTGATACAATAATTCCAAACTTTCCAATCAAACTCATAACAATATTAGACTCTCTGAACCAAAGTTCTAGAGTACAATCTACCTAAGACTTGACATATTTACCCAGGTTGCGTGACATGGTTGTTTACTATCATTTTGCTATATCAACCATCCCCGTTAAGATTGTGATAAGGTCGTCAGCTTTCATTTTGGAATATTTATTACATCTACCTATTAGGTGAGTTCATAGCCTCGCATTTTAATCTTTTGATTGTTTTATAAACCCGTGAGGGGGATACATGCTTAATTGTTTTTAATATACACAAGTACTTAAAACTAATATTGTGAGATTCATAACCTCGCCCTTACTTATTTACATGTTTTATAAACCCGCGAGGAGGATACATACTTGTTTACAAACTCTTTTATATACTCGTTTATCTTATAACAATGTGATTACTTTTTAAAGACTTAATGAGTTCATGACCTCACATACTTTATAATCCCGTGATACCTACTATAAACCATGAATACAAGTGTTTTATAAACTATATGCTATCCTGATATATTATTGCCTAAGTACATGAAAATGTCTCTTTGGGTAGTATCTCCCAATATCTCTTTAATATCTCTTTATGTGATTCATGAGTTTAGGGTGATAATACTGTTCTCCATTATAATACTGTTCTCTAGGATAATAATGTTCTCCATGATAATTATCCCCGCAATACCAATATTTCTATTATGATAACTTGTATTCAACTATTACATTTCAAACCTATGAATTTTACTCAACCATTGTGTTGACTTTTTAGCATGTTTATCTCAGGTAATTGAACAACTTATGGCACGGAGTGGCATGGACTTGAAGATGGCTAAAACTTGTTATCATTCACATTGTATGTAACTAGATTTTGGGACCTGCCTTTGTAAAACTCTGATTTTAAATGAATGATAACGTATCTTTTGAACAAACGTCTCTTTTGAGTCGTTTTCTATGATTATAATTGTTGTATCCATGAAGTAATACCCCAGATTAGCTTCCGCTGCTATTTGTAAAAATGGGTGTGTTACATCTGTCTCCAAGCTCTCCACTTTCTTTGACAATGGTGTACATAAAACCGCCAATTCTTAAAGTGTCAAACTGCCCTCATCACTTCCAAGTGTGTTAACTCTTGGGAGAGGTGAATCTTGGGGCATGGTAGGGGTCTTATCAATGTTACCACTGCCCTGTCCTGTATCTAAGCCAGTGACGGTAGTGGCAGCCTCTCCATATCTGACATCCACTCCTGTGGAAGTAGACTCATCTGTAACATTGGTCTGAGTATGAGATCTGGGCTGAGAAACCATAGATTCCTGTTTGATAGTTCTCCTAGATGTTGGTGAAATTAGAGGTTGTGAGGTTGATAGAGCACTGGTGGGTGTGTGATGGGACTCAACTGGGTGTGTTGATCATTTACCCTGAACAACTGGGCTCTAAACAATCATTGTAGGAAACAATGGAATGTTCTCCTCAGAATAACCCTTTGAAGCCCTCTTCATATTGCTAAAAAGTTTTTAAGTGTGGGTAGGAGCAATATAAAGTCTAGTGTAAGGTTTAAGCAGTCTCTTTTGCTTATTCAAAAACACCTAAATAAATCTTGGATACATTAAAAATTTGTGTTTACTATCTAAGTTTTTCACCATACCATTAAAAATCAGTTTAGAAAAATTAAATTTCCTATTAGTGGCCAAGCAAATAATAGCAGTTGCTATATTGCTACTGAATTGTTCCCAATAGGTTTTCTTAGGACTTAGACAATGTAGGATGGTATGAATGAGAAATCTCCATTAAGGGGAAAAGTGTCCTTTTTGAAAGGTCAATTTGTCTAAAGTTGACACATACCCCATTAAGGAAAGTTGTTCAAAGATTTCAGTATTTGGCAAAGAACTAATACCATTAGAATCTGCTAATTAGAGATGCCTTCTAACGGATGCCTCAGTAACAATCTTAACTTTGCCATCTATTGTAGCAGTTAATTCAACTTCTCCAGTATCAAGTGTTCTGGCAGTAGTAGTTTTCCAAAACTGTTTGATGATAGAAACATAGATAGTGGGATTTTCTGTAAGAGCATACCTTATGTGACTAGCATTGATAAAATCCACTATTTGGTGAAATACTTCACTTCCCTCTGGTTTCTTTAAGTAGGCGACCATGTTGTGTGTGTCACAGAATTCCAAATTCGCCATTGTTGATTGAGAAAAGTTCTATTAGAGTTCTAGGTTATTATCGTGTATGAGAGTATGTGTGTTTGGCAAAGTTAATTGAGATTAAATACATAGCACTTGAGGTTTGATTAGACTGACTGAATTTATCTTGAAGAAATCTTGTGATTTAAAGAAAGATTATGAATTATCCAGAATAAGGAAACCTATAAGTGAAGTAATTGGCAGAATTATCTCAAACGGCAATATTTAATTGCCAAAAATCTGTTATTCCTAAACAGTACTAATGGTAGCCTAGCAGTACTATGTTTAGCCTAACAATACTAAGTAATGCTCATCAGTACTAACTTTTGAGTTACCAGTTTTAACCTCAATTTCATTCCAAAAAGCATTCTCATCATCGATTTTGATTCTCACAAGCTCTCTTTCTGTTTTTATTCTCACTATATCTCTCAATTCTTTTTCTCACTGAATCACTCTGTTTGTTTTTATGTCACACATCTCTCATTCTGTTTTTCATTCTCACCAATTTCTCTCATTTCTTTTAGCTCACCAATTCACTCTATCTGTTTTTATTTTCATACATCTCTCAATTCTTTTAGCTCAATTTTTCTCTATTTTTGTTTTTGCTTTCTCTCAATGCTCACATAATTAATTATAACAGCAGTACTAATTATGCTTACCAGTAGTTAGTTAGGCGAACAGAACTAACTTGAATTTCATCATTAGTTGCTGTTCCATTCCATTTCAAGCATCATTTGTGCATAATCCGCTGCATATTAACACAATTAACCTCCCATCAAACAATACTTTAGAGGTTAAGCATTCCTATACTTGCAATCAGATATTGAAATCTGCCAACATCAAATGCTTTTGTGAGCAAATCTGCAACATTCGGATCTGTGTGAATCTTGATCATCTAAATAAGCTTCTTCTCATTGGAATCTATGATAAAATGATGTCTAATCTCAATGTGCTTAGTCTTTGAGTGAAACACTGGATTCTTAACTATGCAGATGGTCCTTTCATTATCAATGAAAATCTTGGTATTCATGAAATTGTATTCATAATCCAGCATTTGATTTTGAATCCAGAGTACTTGTCCATAGCAACTAGCAGTGGCCACATATTCTGCTTCAGTAGTAGAGTTGGCAACTATAGTTTGCTTCTTGCATTGCCATGAAATCAATCTGCTTCCAAGAAATTGACAACCTCATGTTGTGGATTTCCTATCTAAACTTGCACCAGCATAGTCACTGTCAGTATAAGCTTCCAAATCAAATGGTGAGTCCTTATGATACCAAAGGCCCAATTTAAGTTGACCTTTTAAGTATCTAAATATTCTTTTTACATCATGAAGATGTGAAACTTTAGGTGTGACTTGGAATCTTGCACAAGTACATACAACAAACATTATATCAGGCCTTGAAGATGTTAAATACACCAATGAGCCAATCATTGATCTATATAAGTGTACATCAACATATTCAGCTTCTGCATCCTTGAGCAATGGCTTAGAAGTCTCCATAGGTGTACTTGCTGTCTTCACAGTTGAAAAACCAAACTTCTTCAAAATTTCATCCACATACTTGTCTTGACTGATGAAAATCCCATCATCTTTCTGTGTTACTTGTAGTCCTAAGAAGAAAGTTTGCTCACCCATAGAACTCATCTGGAACTTCTTGTGCATCAATTTCTTAAACTCGGTGCATAACTTCTTTTTAGTAGATCCAAAAATGATATCATCAACATATACTTGAACTAGTAGAATATCACTTTTAACTCTTTTAATGAGCAAAGTCTTATCTATCTGACCTCTCTAAAATCCATTGTCTAATAAATAGGTAGATAAAGTCTCATACCAAGCTCTAGGAGCTTGATGTAGACCATATAATGCCTTTTCTACCTTATAAACTCTGTCAGGGAACACTGGATCTTCAAACCCTGGAGGTTGACATACATAAACTTCCTCTTTAATCTTGCCATACAAAAATGCACTCTTCACATCCATCTGGTATACTACAAAGTCTTTGAATGATGCATAGGCTAAGAACAACCTAATTGCTTCAATCCTAGCAACTGGAGCAAAAACCTCATCATAATCTATTCCATCTTCTTGAGTGTAACCCTGTGCAACTAGCCTTGCCATGTTTCTAATCACAATACCTCTTTCATCTTTCTTGTTCCTGTACACCCATTTAGTACCAATGGGTCTTTTGCATGTGGTAAATCCACCAAGGTCCAAACCTATTGTAACTTGAATGGCAAAAGCTCTTCTTACATAGCTTCTATCCAGCTTGGATCTTTTAATGCTTGGATTACCTTTTTGGGCTCTTCCTGGGATAGGAAACAAGCAAACAGGAAAGTATGAAGGTCTTTATAAGATTTCCCTTCATAAACAGCACTAATAAACCCTTGTTCATTTGTAGTCTTTGTCATTCTCCTTGTCAGTACACCAGACTACACATCACTAATCACATGATCAAGTGAATGATCTTTATGGATTCTTGTATTAGGAGTAGAAGGAACTGGATATGTGGTAGTAATGTTGCTCATGTCTACTTCTGTTTCATCACCAAAGAAATCAACATGTGTGGCTTCAAGTGGAGCAGTGGTAACTGTTGGACTAACATTATTAATATTTAGACTACTAGTATTAACATTTGTACTGGCAGTATTAATACTTGGCCCAGTAGTATTAACATCTTGAGTACTATTTTCAGGTCTCTCTTGATCATCAATTCCACTTTCTTTATTTATACCTTCATCATCCTTCTTTTCAGCATCACTAAAAGGTTGTGGTTCATCATTACTAGCATTCGTTAAAGAAGAATCAAATAGTGAACCATCTTTCCACATTGGCATCAAAATGTAGTCTTGGCTAGATCCTGTCTCCTTGCTAGAATGACCTGTACCAATACTTTCTTCTTTACCTAATGAATCATTAGAGTTTGTACCTGCAACAACTGGCACATAATTATTGATTTTGTTAGAACATCAATATCAAACAGCCACTTTGGTCCATCACCTGCAATAATAGGCTTATCCTCCAAGAACCTAATATGCAAGTTTTCTTCTATTTTCCTAGTTCTAATGTTGTATACCCTAAAAGCCTTACTATTCAATGAGTATCCAACAAATAATCCTTCATCTGACTTTCCATCAAACTTGCCTATATAATCTAAGGTATTAAGAATGGTAACATGACACCCAAATGGTCTCATGAAGCTTAGAGCGGGTGTTCTACCACTAAACAGTTCATAAGGGGTCTTGTTATGAGGCTTAACTACTAATACCCTATTCTGCACATAGCAAGCAGTATTAATTGCTTCAGTCCAAAATGTAGTAGGTAACTTAGAGTCAGCTAACATGGTTCTAGCAGCCTCAATTAGTGTCCTATTTCTCCTCTCAGTAACACCATTTTTCTGAGGAGTTCTAGCTACACTAAATTCCCTCTTAATGCCTTTTTGTTTACAAAACTCACTCATAACTCAATTCTTGAACTCTGTTTCATTGTCACATATTATAATCTTTACTTTCTTATCAACTAGATTTTCTATCTCAGTTATAAATCTCTTAAGAATGCCATTAGTCTCATCCTTAGTTTCTAGAAAGAAAACCCAAGTAAATCTGTTATAATCATCAGTAACAACTAGACAATATTTCTTGTTCATTAAGTTGCTCATAAAAGTTAGACCAAACAAGTCCATATGCAACATGAATAAAGGTTAAGTAATAGAGTTCTGAAGCTTGGACTTACAAGAGGCTTTGTGTTGCTTTCCCTTAAGGCAAGCAACATAAGTTTGGTCATTTTCAAAATGTTTTGAAGGTAAACCTCTCATAAGATTTTCCTTAACAAGTTTATTAATAGTTTTAAAATTTACATGACCAATCCTCATATGCCATAGCATTGATTCATCAAGTGTGGCCTTTGCAACAAGACAAGTTAAACATCTTTTGAACAATATTGTCATATCAAAACACGTTACTACATTGTTCTTTTCTAGAAACATTTTAAAATAATAAACCTGACCCTTTCAGCGTCTAACTTAAAGTCAGGAGACAGAAAAAAATCCAGATTGTTTGTTAAAAAGAACACTGTCTTTTGTTACGCATTTGTGAAACACTAAAAGGTTTAAACTGTATAATCCTTGACAAAGATCACATCCTCAAATTCAAGTTACCTAGTTTTAAGAGTCTTTACCAGTAATCTTCCTTCTTTGGGGCTCTCCTCCAATGGTACACATATCCTCCATCATACTTCCTTGGAAGATTCTGAGAGATAGGACATGTTCTCTGTCATGTGCCTTGAGCATCCCTATCTAACATATCACTGATCCTCTTGTTGTGGATGACCATATGCCACATAAAAATAAGAAATTAGTTTACTTTGGGGGCCCAAGCAATTACTGACTTGAGTCTGCTACGGGTGCATCAACATAATTATGTCTCTTCAAAGTAATTGATGCACTATTAAGTTTGGTAGGTCTCCAAACCCAACATGCTGAGGCCTTAATAACATTAACCTGATTTGCCCTAACAACATTAACTACTGCTAAATTTGGCCTAGCAGTATTAACTGCTTTTGGCCTAGCAGTATAAAATTTTCCTTTAGCAGTATTAACTTTTTGACTAAAATTTTTATTAGTTAATGCTGTTCTTATTTGATAAGGCCTGTTTACAGTTGACTGTACTGATTTAGAAAAACGTGACTTTGATCTAGCACTATAAACTGTAGTTTTGGGATGAGCAGTATAAACAGGCCTAGCAGTATTAAGTGATCTTAGACCAGTTTTTATTAAAACTGCTCTAGGAACTATGTTCTTGTGATCACTAGGGTGAGCCTGTTTAGCAAAATAATTGTAATTCACCCTTGTATAAGTATTCCCAGATACCACCCTTTCCCCTTGATGGTAATTACAGTCAAGCCGGTCAACATGGTCAAACTCCACAAAACAAAAACTAGCTTTTTATTGTACATCACAAAATCACTTCCTAGCTGTTGGGATTTCTGATTATTCCAGTTTCTTTGGTTATCTCTAGGAATTTTTGACGTGTACATCTCAGCATACTTAACTGTTTTCCTAACTGGTTTCTCTTGTTGCTTTGGTCTAAAATTCGATCTTAGCAACAGTAGGGAAAAAGAGTGTTTTTCTCTAATTTATATCTGACACCAACTCCTCAACCAATGGGCAATCAAGACATTCTCTAACCTCATTTAGAAATATTCTTCACTAACACTTTACTTAGTCTTAGGTCCATAGCCTTCAAACTTAGGCTGTTGGAACTCCTCTAGACCAGAGTTGGACAAATCAAACTTTAGGGGTGAAAATAACCCTGTATGGGGAGGTGGAACAGCATTATATCTTACAAACCTCACACCCTTTCTACTTTTATCAGTTATTTTGCTCCCTATTAATTTTTCTAGACTCTTAGAAGCAATATTAAAATTTTCAATTTTAAGTTGATTGCTTTCTTTTTCTTGCTTAAGCTTTTCTAACTCACTTTTAAGCATACTAATTTATGAGTCTTTGTATGAGATATCTCTTTTGAGAATAGCAAGTTGCTCACAAAAAATAACCTTATTCTTTTTGTAAAAGATAAGTTGCTCTTCTACAGATGCTAACCCTCTTTTATAAGTAGCTAAATTGAACTCAGATTTGTTAAATTCTATTCTTAAATCATCAAGTTGAGTTTTAAGAGTTTCAAAGCTTTTTTTGTAGTCAGGGTTTTTGAGCAGTTTTGTCATTTGTACCTCAAGTCTGAAAAGCAATAAGAGCCATGTTTGTAGGGTCTTCATCATCTTCCATATAGCTCCAGTCAAAACCAGCTCCATCAATAGCCACCATGGCTTTGGAAGAAGTTTCTTCTACATTTATAGTCCTTCTAGAGCTGTCTTGATTCCAGTTCCTGCTATCTTGGTTCCTAGGTCCTCTGCATTCCCTTGCAAAGTATCCCATCTTGTGGCAGTTGTAACACTCCACCTTGGACTTGTCATATCTAGCTGTGTCACTCCCATTGATAGTGATCTTTCTACCACTTTTCTGGAAAAAACCTTCTTGTCCTCATGCTCAGCAATGCTAACTGCCACTTCAAATCCATCTCTTCTAAGTCATCTTCATGGATTTGTTCAAGGTCCTCATGTACAAATTGAGACCCGTTTAGTTGATTGGCCAAAAATGCATAAACAGTGGCATCACTTAAGTTAGCAGTACTCTTGTGTAAGAACAGTCTAAACTTGAGTGCTAGCAGGGCTAACTTGAGTGTTAGCAGTACTAATTCCATAAGAAGTATTAACTTCATTAGTACTGCTAGGGGATGACACAAAAGCCATATTCTGGGAACTTAAGCTTGAGCTTGGGCTTGTAGTTCCTTTAACCTCTTGTTCAACATATTATATTTTTGTAGGAGTATCATAAAAGTCATTGTGTCTAGATCAGGTTTATTCCTCCAGACCACAATATGAGTATTCCATCAGAAGGCAGATCTTCTCAAAAATTTCAAAATTGAGATCTTCTGGTGAAATATTTTCGCCTTAAGATAGCCAGCTTCTTACTATCTTTTGTGCCTGTTAAAAATAGATCAAGATTACTATGTGCTTGACACATAAAAGTTCTCATACATTTGCTTCAAAAGAGTCTTCTAAGTGCTTCTTGTGGCTTCCGTACACCAAATCTTGTTTTGTATAGCAGCAAACAAAGTCTATGCATCCTTGTACTGATTAATAATGTCATTAGATGTTCTTTAGGAAGTGTCATCAGTATACATACTTCTTTCTTCACTAGCATTCTTCTTGTGAACCTTTTCTTATAGTAGTTACAGGGACCTGAGATTAGTGTAGTTGATGTTGGTACCATCAGCATTTGTTGTTGTTTGAGCTGTAGTTTGGTATGAGTTTCTTCTCTATGCATCCATAGAGCATAGGTCTTGAAATGAAAGTATTGCTTCAATCCTTAGCTCACACAATCCTATCTCACTCTGTTTGAGAATGGGCAACTTGCTAGGTAGTAGTGGTTTTTGAGGCGTGTCTATGATCCAGTCTGCTCTGAAGTAGAGGTTCTTTTGTTTAGTTTCTTCTAGATCAAACGTTTTAGAAACACAAGCTTGTTAACACTCTATTGATTCCCAACTTTAAAATCGATTCACTTTGCTTCAAATATAAGGTTAAGTTATTTGGATATAATATAAAAAATTAACTATGATTAGAAACTTTAGATATACTAAAGGTAATGCGAAATTCTACTCTTTAATACTTCGATAAGAATATTAATAAACAGTAAACTGTATTATGAACAATAATATTACTGATAATTGCTCCAATATTATTATTATCTTTCATACAAAGTACTCTGGTTGTAGAGTAGTAACTAGGTTTACAACCTTGAAGCTATAAATCAAAAATGTATATGAAAAACCATAACCTATGATCTCCTTTTATACACTAAGGAGCCCTTTATAAGATAACTACAAATCTTCTATAATTCTAATCTTATACGTATCTTTCTAACTTTATAAGATATACACTGAATAAGTCAATACAAATCACTTGACACGTCTTTATCTCTTTAGCAGTCTTAATCTTCATCCAGCAGTCTTAAGTTCTTCAGCAGTCTTAAGTTAGTACTGGCAGTACTAACATAATCTAGCGGTACTAACTGGTTAGTACCTGGCCGTTATCTCTCTCTTTTCCTCCTCCTCGTTGTTGTTTGTTGAGAGAGACTAATGCTGTACAAACCAGTTAGTACCGCTAGATTATGTTAGTACTGCCAGTACTAACTTAAGACTGCTGAAGAACTTAAGACTGCTGGATGAAGATTAAGACTGCTAAAGAGATAAAGACGTGTCAAGTGATTTGTATTGACTTATTCAGTGTATATCTTATAAAGTTAGAAAGATACGTATAAGATTAGAATTATAGAAGATTTGTAGTTATCTTATAAAGGGCTCCTTAGTGTATAAAAGGAGATCATAGGTTATGGTTTTTCATATACATTTTTGATTTATAGCTTCAAGGTTGTAAACCCTAGTACTACACAGAGTACTTGTATTATTGATAATAATAATATTGGAGCTTTTCAGTAATATTATTGTTCATACAGTTTACTGTTTTATTAATATTCTTCTAAGTATTAAAGAGTAGATTTCGCATACTCTTTAGTATTCATAAAGTTTCTATCATAGTTATTTTAGATTTATCCAAAGTAACTTAACCTTTTTGAAGCAAAGGAATCGATTTTAAGTTGGGATCAATAAGTGGTATCAGAGCTTGTGTTCTAAAACTTTGATCTAGAAGAAACTAACAAGAAGAACCCTCTACTTACAAGGAAGAGCTGGATCTAGAAACTGCTCAAACCACTACTACTGCAAAGTTGCCCATTCTCAAACAGAGTGAATATGATATGTGGAGGCTAAGGATTGAGCAATACTTTTAATTTCAAGACTATGCTCTAGGGATTGTGCATTAGAGATATGTAAAACTCATTCAAACTTAGCAGGCTCAAACAACAAACAAATGCTGATGTAGCCTCAACTTCACTAATCTAGGTCTGTAATACTAAAGAAAAGGTTCAAGAAGAAGAATGATGTGAAGGAAAGAAGTTATGTTATGATGACACTTCTAAGGAAAATCTATGGTCATTTATCCAGTCAAGATGTTTGGATGCTAAGACTTTGTTTGCTGCTATACAAACAAGATTTGGTGGTAATGAAGCCACAAAGAAGACTCAGAAGACTCTTCTGAAGCAAATGTATGAGAACTTTAGTGCTCCAAGCACAGAGTCTCTTGACTCTATTTTTAACAGGCTTCAGAAGATTGTAAGTCAGCTGGCTATCTTGGGTGAAAATATTTCACAAGAAGATCTCAATTTGAAATTTTTGAGAAGTCTGCCTTCTGAGTGGAATACTCATGTTGTGGTCTGGAGGAATAAACCTGATCTAGACACAATGAGCTTTGATGATCTCTACAATAATTTTAAGATTGTTGAACAAGAGGTTAAAGGAACTGCAAGCTCAAGCTCAAGCTCAAGTTCTCAGAATATGGCTTTTGTGTCATCCCCTAGTAGTACTAATGAAGTTAATACTGCTTATGGAGTTAGTACTGCTAACACTCAAGTTAGCCCTGCTAGCACTCAAGTTAGCACTGCTAGTACTCAAGTTAGTACTGCTAACTTAAGTGATGACACTGTTTATGCATTTTTGGCCAGTCAACCAAACGGGTCTCAACTTGTATATGAGGACCTTGAACAAATCCTTAAAAATGGCATAGAAGAGATGGATTTGAAATGGCAGTTAGCATTACTGAGCATGAGGACTGGAGCTGGTTTTGACTGGAGCTATATGACAGATGATGAAGTCCCTACAAACATGGCTCTTATGGCTATTTCAGACTCTGAGGTACATAATGACAAAACTTGTTCAAAAACTTGTCTAAAAAGCTTTGAAACTCTTAAAACTCAACTTGATGATTTAATAATAGAGTTTAACAAATCTGAGTTCAATTTGGCTACTTATAAAAGAGGGTTAGCATCTGTAGAAGAGCAACTTGTCTTTTACGAAAAGAATGAGGTTATTTCTTGTGAGCAACTTGCTGTTCTTAAAAGAGATATCTCATATAAAGACTTAGAAATTATCATGCTTAAACGTGAGTTAGAAAAGCTTAAGCAAGAAAAAGAAAGCAATCAACTTAAAATTATAAATTTTAATAATGCTTCTAAGAGTCTAGACAAATTAATAGGGAGTCAGATACCTGACAAAAGTAGAAAGGGTGTGGGGTTTGTAGCTATAATGTTGTTCCACCTCCCCCTACAGGGTTATTTTTACCCCTAAATATTGATTTGTCTTACTCTGGTCTAGAGGAGTTCCAACAGCCTGAGTTTGAAAGCCATGGACCTAAGAGTGTTAGTGAAGATATTTCTAATAATGTTAGGGAATCCTTAGATGCCCCATTGGTTGAGGAGTTGTTAGATGATAAGTTAGATAAGAAAACTGTTTTTTCTACTGTTACTAAGATAGAATTTGTTAGACCTAAACAACAAGAAAAACCAGTTAGGAAACCAGTTAAGTATGTTGAAATGTATATGAAATATACAGATCACAAATCCTAGGGAAATCAATGAAACTGGAATAATCAAAAATCCCAACAGCTAGGAAGTGACTTTGTGATGTTAATAAAGCTGTTTGTCTTGTGGAAGTTTTTGACATATGCAGTGCTAACTGCAATTACCATCAAAGGGAAAAGGGATGATATCTAGTAATTAATTATACAAGGGTGAATTATAATTATTCTGCTCAAAAAGCTCACCCTGGTACTCAAAGGAACATGGCTCCAAGAGCAGTGGCCTAAGACCAGTTAATACTGCTAGGCCTGTTAATACTGCTCATCCCAAAACTACAGTTTATAGTGCTAGACCAATGTCACATTTTTCTAAATCAGCACAATCAACTGAAAAGAGTCCATATCAAACAAAAACAGCATTAACTAGCAATTTTTTTTACCAAAAAGTTAATACTGCTAAGGGAAAACTTTATACTGCTAGGCTAAAAGCAGTTAATACTGCTAGGCCAAATACATCAGTAGTTAATGCTGTCAAGGAAAATCAGGTTAATGCGGTTAAGGCCTCAGCATGTTAGGTTTGGCGACCTACCAAAATTAACAGTGCATCACTTACTTTCAAGAGACATAATTATGTTGATGCACGAGGCAGATCCAAGTCAGTGATGGCTTGGGTCCCTAAAGGAAACTAATTTCATTATTTTATGTGCAGGGTCATCGAAAAATAGAAGATCAAGGCTATGTTGACAGTGGATGCACAAGGCACATGACAAGCAACATGTCTTATCTCTCAGACTTCAAATAATTTGATGGAGGATATGTTACATTTGGAGGAGGAGCCAAAGGAGGAAGAATTACTGGTAAAGGAACTCTTAAAACTGTTTTTGTAGGTACAAACTCTAATGATTTTGTATAAACAGAAGAAAGTTTTAGTGCAGGTCACTCTAACAAGGAGACAGGATCTAGCCAAGACTACATTGTGATGCCACTATGAAAAGATGATTCACTATTTGATTCCTCTTCAAAGAATGCTAGTGATGTTGAACCACGATCTTCTAGTGATATTGAAAAGAAGGATGATGAAGGTGTTAGTAAAGATAGTGGATTGGATGATCAAGAAAGGCCTGCAAACAACACTCATGATGATAATGATGTTGGGCCAAGTATTAATACTGCCAGTACAAATGTTAATATTGGTAGTTCAAATATTAATACTATTAATCCAAAAGTCACTACTTCTCCAATTGAAGCCACATATGATGATCTCTCTGGGTATGAAACAGATGTGGATATGAGCAACATTACTACCACATATCCAGTTTCCTCTACTCCAAATACAAGAATTCATAAAGATTATTCACTTGCTCAAGTGATTGGTGATATACAATCTGGTGTAATGACAAGAGGAATGACAAAGACTATAAATGATCAAGGGTTTATTAGTACTGTTTATGAAGGGAAAACTCATGAAGACCTTCATACTTGTCTGTTTGCTTGTTTCCTGTCCCAGGAAGACCTAAATGTTGCCAATGTTCTATAGTGATTCAGCTTGGGTAGAAGCAATACAAGAAGAGCTTTTATAGTTTAAGCTACAACAGGTTTGGGTTCTAGTGGATTTACTAAAAGGAAAAAGGGCCATTGGTACAAAATAGATTTTTGGAAACAAGAAAAATGAGAGAGGCATAGTCATCAGGAACAAGGAAAGGCTGGTTGCTCAGGGATATACTTGATTGGAATTCTTAAAATATATATAATATATAATAAAATATATATAATAAGTATAATCCAAAAACAATCAATAAAACCGAGAAGTAGTATAGAAAGTTCCCGGGTGTTTATCACAAACGAGGTATGTTGCGTGAATCGATACTCAGTCTCGCGAGAAAATTAGAGAGTTCATGAGATAATTGATTTGAGATGTGTTGTAAAAATCTAAATTAATCGATAAAAGCATAAAACGATCTGAGAAAACCTAAAAATGAAAGCTAAAATAACTTAAATCCTAAAACGGGCACGAATGAACGAGGGTTAAAAACTAAATTTGCAAGATTGAAACCCTAATAACAATTTTAAAGCTAAAATAGATTCTAAATGACAAATACGAAGTTAAAAAAACTAGACTAAAAACGAGGAGTGTTTGAACCAAAAACGAGGCAAGACAAGAACCGAACCGAGGACCCGTTCTTTAAAAATCAAAAAGTTTGCAAAATTAAGACCCTACAGAAATTTTTTTTATTTTTACCTATGTAAAAATATGATAAGAAAATTTCCTAAAAAGAAAATATTTTTTTGATAATTTTTGTATTTTTTTATGAATTTTAAAACTTTTAAGAAATTAATAATTATAAAAAATTCTAAACCCAAATTTTTAAAATCTGAAATAAATTTACTTAAAATTACTTTACCTAAAACTATCCTAAGTAAAATAGAAAGCCGAAATTTAGCTTATAATAAACTAGAATAAATATGTCTTAAACGAGATTATAACCTAAAAGGCGCAAGAACGCCTTACTTACCAAAGTGCCCAAGGGTCTAACGAATAGCCAAAGGGCACAG
This sequence comes from Tanacetum coccineum, assembly GCA_026074375.1. NCBI lineage: Eukaryota > Viridiplantae > Streptophyta > Magnoliopsida > Asterales > Asteraceae > Tanacetum > Tanacetum coccineum. The sequence goes on from BQNB010017763.1 coordinate 25,804, forward strand.
CGGTAAGAGTGTTTGTTATAAAGAGGGTTTATTGAGGGTTGAGACCCGGGTTCGAGTCTTGCTCACCCGGGTTTCCTCTTATCTCCCTCTTTTTTTTTTAGAAAAACTTTTTACACAAACTTAATAAGCACCTTGAGCTTTTCATTTTCATAACTAAGACTTTTTGTGAATGCTTATAAATAAGCTGGAAAAAGGGCTTTTTGATGGCAGTTTGCTTAAATTGAGCTTAAAGGCTCGAGTGGCTTTTTCTTTTTACTCTTATGAACAAATAAGCAAAGAAAGTGGGAAAATGAGCAAAACACAAACTTACACCACAATCATAATGAACTACTAGGAACAAAATATAAGCAAATGGAATAAGCCATAGCCAAAATTGGCGTAATCCCCAGCAGTACTAACTTAAGAGTTAGTACTGCTAGAATGAATTTTAAGTCTGCTAGGCTTGTTAAGGGGCAAGAAAAGCTAAGCAACAAAGTAATAACAATACAGATTAGTATCTAAACTAAATAAGCCTAAGAAAAACAAAATGAGCTAAAGGTATAGCCGATAAGCACAAAATGACAGAATACTAAACTCCTAAGGATAAAGGGATACTCAGAGCTTAGAATAAGGGAGCTTAAAATGAAAATATGCTAAGGAAAGGGAAAACTTAAGATAGGCAAGGGAAACTAATCCGTAATAGCAGCTTATAAACTAAATTAAGCTAAGAAATCAGCCAGAAAAGCAAAGACTAAAATAAGCACAAGCCTAATCTGAGTTCAAATCAGTTAGAAATGGCACTTTTTGGTTAATTAGCAATTAGGGGGTGGGGGGACTAAGCTTTTAAGGTACCTAGGCTTATCAATGGACCTAAGGGCAATCTAAAAAGCTAAAAAGAACTAAGGGCTTAAGGACAAATAAGCTAGAAAAGTGGGCTTGAGGATAAGCCCCTAGCACCAGGGCAAATGTACTAAAAAATGGGCTTAATTTGACAGCTTAAATAGAGCTGTAAATAAGCTCAAAATGAAAATAAATGGTAACATAATTAAATGGGGCTTGTGAAGAGCTTATATCAAAATTTCATTGCGTAAACAACAATTAAAACCTGCTGGTTTTTCCATTTTGAAAGGGCTTTTTTCTTTTACTAAAAGATGACACCAATATTGTTGGCAGTTTGACTTAGGTAAAAGAATGACTCAAAATACTTTTAAAAACTTGTTTAGACACTCAAATAAGGATTCAAAACAAAGGTAAGAAAGGACTTTACACAGCTTAATCAAATAAGCTGTGTAAAGTGACTTTTGTCTTTACAATTTTTAGCTACTTTGACACAACTTAAAAACTACACTTTTTGCTTAAAACAATCAGATAAAACAGCTTAAATGAGCTTAATGTACTTAGCCAAAGATGGTCAAGTGACACCAACCCATGACATTAACATTTTGACCCATTTTGGGCTTAACCCAAACACCCTTTTATCTTTTAAAAGTATTTTAACACTTTTAACTCATGATTTTAAGCAACACATTTTAAAGACAAGTATTAAACAAGGATGTTAAGCACTAAAAGATGAAAGCAAAAGCTCAAATAAGCACAAGTGACATAAACTAAGCCATGAAAATATGCTATGCTACAATTAGTTTTAAGCAAAACAATTTATTAAAGGTGTTACCGTGGACTCCTTGCTCAAAACAGGAGTGTATCCACCTAAATAAGCTCTAAAACATACCTAGCTTATAAATGAAGCTAATAAGCAACTAATGAGCCATCATGTTTTGCTCATTCATCCATGGTTAATCAAACAGTAACTTTTTTTTCTTTAATTTTCTTGGTATCTTGTATCAAAGTTTGAAAACTGCAGATAAAGTTGCTCTATAATTAAGAGCTTATGATTTCTAAGAAACCAAATGTTGAGATAAAACTAGAACACAATGTGAAGGTAAACTGAATTTCTTTAAACTAAAGAGACAAGATACATAAAGTAAATCTTAAGTTAAATACTAAAGATGCTAAAAACTACACTCCTTGCCACAATGGCTTAAAGCCTTTTTATATAAGACGAGCTAGGGTTTGGACCTTTTTATCTTGTGATTCTTTGTAGAGACATAAACGCTCTTTGTGCTTGTTTGTGACGTGTGTAAAGACACTAGTCTAATTCCTGCGCCTTGGTTTTTCTGTGGCCCATCAAATTGATTCAACCTTTGATCGAAATTATCGGGTTTTTGGATTGCCACGTGGACAAGGACACATTGTGGGGGGTGGGTTTATGAGAGTGAAGGGTTTGGATGGACATGGGGAGGTCAACGAGGTGGAAAGTGACAGGAGGTGGGGTTATAAGTTTTGGCGGGGAAACTTTGTAGAAGATGTACAGTGTTTTAAAATGGTCCCTGAGGGTGTATGTGTTTATTTCAGTTTAAGTTAACGTGGGGAAAGTTTAGGATTAGGCAGAATGGTCCTAAGTTGATATGTTATTTCATCCAATGTCCTTGTGGTGTATGACTTTTGTGGGTTGGAAGATGTAGAAGGTGGTATTTCTTTGGTGAGTTGGCAGTTTTAGTCCCTTCACAGCATTTCTTCATTTCACTTCATTAAATAAGTTAGGGACTTGGCAATTTTGGGCACCTAAGCTTTATTTTTCTACACTTTATGGCTTTGACTTTGGGTTTGTCGGGGTTGACTTTTGGTTGACTTTTCAGACTTGGCTTTGTCTTGACTTTGTTCTTTACATTCTGTGTCCGGTTTTGTCGTTTTGGTCGTTTTTCGTTCTTTCTGATATCCGTTCATGCACAACACAATTAGCAAAAAGCATATTTTTGGCATTTTAAGTCGTTTTTGGTTATTTTTACCTTGTTTTTAAAAGGTAAAAGGCTATGTGTATTTACACTACCAAAAATCCCCCTCATCTAAGGTAGCTGCCGTGTCCTCACGCTAATGCTATGAAGTAAGCATTTGAAAAAACTTAAGACATCTCAATCACCCTTGACTAATAACTAGAAAAGTAGCTATGTGTTATCAGAGAAGTTAAAGACTCATAAGTTTTGATAAATCCTCTCTTACATTTTTATATTCCTACACATCTTTTGTATTTTTCATTTTTCATATAATCAAAAACTAGAACGTTTGACTCTCGTTTATTTAATAACTTTAGAGGGATCATAGAACAAGATGCATTTCGATTCCGAGAATGCCCAAAAGGATATATTCATTCTGTTCCCGACTTTTCCTTATTCAAAACAAGATTAAACGAAATACGTTAATTATGAGTTAAAATGCGAACACCTACTCTTATTTGCAACTTGATAACTTTTTTCTTCAAAATAATTTATATTTTAGGTGTATGTGCTATTTGAAATTTACCATGGATAACGTTTTGCACACCATTCTATGTTTTCGTTCACCCGAGATAATGAGTTTGAAGGCGAGATCATCCATGTACGACGACTTCATTCGGCACATCCCACCTGCGTTAAGTGCACCAGGCTTTTGACACCCATAGAGATAGTATCGGGACTCACGGACCTTAGGTTTCAATAACTCTCAGGTTTTCCGTATATACATAGCTTATAAAATTAGATAGCTAAAGTTCTAAAAAGCATATTTGAATTTAACAAAAGAGATCTTTTATTCTACACTTATATTAACCATTATTGCATTTGTAACCTAAGACCTTTAGAAGGCTGCAACATCGGTTGTGAGCCGGCAAGATGCTCAGCAATATTTATTAGTCTCGAAAATATATTCTTACTTTGGACTTTCCCTTAATCCACTTTAGAGAATGTAAATCGGTTGTGAGCCGGCATGTGTACAGCATAACTTTTGTATTAACCACAGGTTTTATTATATTTTTGCATTTTTCATCATTTTTTTTATTGGGAAAACGTCTTTTGAAAAATTCAAGTATTAATTTGAACTAAGTCTTATAGTTTTTCTATATATAATAAAATTATTGATTTAAGTTTAATTTCCAAAAGTAGCACGTATTTTAATCAGGTTAGAATCTTATGGAGAAAAGTGACAAAATACACACATGAGCTTTACGATTTCCAAATAATCATTTTAGCATACAGCTCATACTTAACACTATCATTTTTCATTCTTCGCGAATATTCGCGAATGCTTAGTCTAAAAGTTAAGGAACAAGCTAGAGCTCAACACGCTCGATCGAGTCAAAATTTACTCTTATTCTACCCAGCAGGAAAGTCAAAATTGTGACAAAACACTAATTTAATTTTTGAAAATTTTTAAATTTTTCATTTTTGATATTTTGGTGGTAAAAAATGGGTTTACGTGAGAAACAACAGGTGCATGCATAATCAAATCGAAGATCCCCATACTAGAAAGAAACATTTTCCTCATGTTTTTGAAGGGTCTCTACGTACATCCTAAGCTATTTTATGAATTATGCTTAAAGATAAACGTTAGTCGATAAGATTAGGATATCAGGATTCCCAAATGAAGCTGAGGATTGTGAGTCTTGGTGATTCGAAGGTACAATACAGCGAGCACGATGAGGCTGTCAAAAATCCGGGACATCCATGGGACAATACAACACAAAACAAAACATGGAAAAGGAAAGAGGCAAGCCTCCTCACAACAAACTAAACACTTATTCATTACTACTAAGCTAGCATACTACTACGGATAAACTAGGATAAGCATGGGGTGCCTCCCACGAAGCGCTTGTTTAGGGTCACTAAGCTTGACCCAATTCCCTGAATTTAGTTGTCCTTAGGGAAGGTTTGCGAAAGTCCGGGATATCAATAGCAGGGATATCACTCCAAAGTAGTGCTTGTGTGAGACAACGACCATTTACTTTGAAGTTTGGCCCGATAGTTCTGAGATAACTCAACGTGCCTAATCGGAAAAACTTGAACAATGGGTAAATGGTCCTGACCAGGGGACTTCAAATGCCAGATGAAAATCTTTCAATCTTGGTTATAGAGGAGGACTTGATCGGCGACGTTGAAAACGCGGTTTGATCTTGTGCCGTCATGTACTCCTCTTAGTTTTCTCTTGTAAACAAAAGAATTTTCATAGGCTGATCACGCAGGTTCACTTAAATTCATTTAGTTGAACTTTGCGTTGATCACGCGGTTTTGAGTTCAAAGTTTGCATTTTAAGGGCCCAGTATAGCTTTGTGCTCCAGTCAATCGGAGATGACATGCCTTTCCATATATCAAAGCTTGTACGGAGTGCACCCGATGGGTGTTTTGTACGCTGTACGGAAGGCCCAGAGAGCGTCATCCAGTTTGTCCGACCAAGAGGCACGATTTTCGCCCACTGTCCTTTCAAGAATTCTTTTTAAACCACGATTCGACACTTCAACCTGCCCACTTGTCTGTGGGTGATACGCGGTGGAGAGACGATGAGTGACTCCATATTTAAGCATGACCTTTGCAAACTGGTCATTGCAAAAATGTGTTCCACGATCACTGATGATGGCACGAGGGGCACGATTGGCAAAGTTGAGATTAGAAATTTGCAAACTAATCGGCGTCTTTGGTTGGGAGCGCTTTTGCTTCAACCCATTTTGACAGGTAATCGACAGCCACAAGTATGTATTTGTTGCGTTTAGAAGATGGGAACGGTCCCATGAAGTCTCTGCCCTAAACGTCAAAGATTTCACAAACTTGGATGGAATTTTGAGGCATCTCATCCCTTTGTGAAATTTTTCCTTGCCGTTGGCACGAGTCAAAATTTTTAACCCAAATCGTGAGCATCTTTATATATGAAGGCAAAAGAATCCGGCTTCAATGACTTTGGCGGTGAGATTCGCACCGTGATGTCCCCCGGTGAGGTCCATTGTGGCAATGCTTTGAGAATGTCAAGAGCTTATTTGCCGTGCATACACCGCCAGATCATTTGATCCGCACAGATTTTAAACAAGAAGGGGTCATCCCAGAAGTAGCGTTTGACTCTTGAAAATTGGTTTTTCTGTTGGGATGACATTCCCTTTGACAATGAAATTCCCGCATGAGTTTTGCGAAATCTGCAAACCTATGGGGGTACTATCAACTCGGAAGAGCAACGGATCCAAGAGTTTCGAGAGGGACATTGTTTCTCGTGACCGTTCCTTCGTTCTCGAGTTGTATTTGATGAGGGTTCTTAAGTCTGGACAGATGATCGTGCGGCCAGATTCTTGCTCCTTTTTTGTCCTCGATGGACAAATCGAATTCTGGGAAGCAAAAGGGATCCCCCGCATTTGTCTTGGCTTAGCATCCTTATTAGAGAAGTAGATACTTTATAGCAGAATGGTCGGTTTTCAACTTATGCTCTTAGACAAACGAGATATGACCGAAAATTTCTCATAAGGTACTCTCGGCAAGTAATTTTCTTTTTCGGTCGTAGTGTAGTGTGCTTGGCTTCAGTCATGGTTTTGCTAGCATCATAGGCCTTGGGTTTGTAAGAAAAATATATATTTTTTCATTTTTTATTTTTGGTTATAAGTTTTTTAATTTAAAGTATAGTGTAAGTATAAATTAAATAAAAGTAAGGTTTAAGGTAAAAACGCGAGTTTTAGCAAGAATTTACGTAAACGCGAAACACAACGGAAAATGAAAATGGTGTAAATTATAATCATCAGGGAATATTATGAGATTATTAAACCAATTGAGGCACGAAGACGGAATAGATTTCTAAATACGGCTTACGCAAATCTAAGAACGGAAAATTCTTACTAAATCAGGTAAACGTAAAATTAATAACTCGCTTAAAAATGAAAATAGAAATAAAGCTCGGAGTAAATAGTGACCTTAAATACGGAATGTTACAAACAATGCCTTCCTTCACCATAAAATGGCTTTTCTCCCAGTTTATGGCCAAATTGGTATCTTCACACCATTTTAACATTTTTTCCAAATGGGATAGGCATGTAGAGAAGGAATCCCTGAAGATTGAAAAGTCATCCATAAACACTTCCATTGTCTTTTCAATCATGTCTTGGAAGATTGCCATCATACATCGTTGAAACATGTCGGGTGCATTGCATAGCCCAAAAGGCATGCGGCGATAGGCAAATGTTCCGTATGGGCAAGTGAATGTTGTCTTTTCTTGGTCCTTCGGGTCTATGGGAATCTGAAAATAACCCGAGAAGCCATCGAGGAAACAATAGTATTGATTTCCAGCGAGTCTTTCGAGCATTTGATCCATGTAGGGAAGTGGAAAGTGGTCCTTTCGGGTAGCTTCATTCAACTTTCTATAGTCAATGCATACTCTCCACCCTGTGACCAATCGAGTTGGTATTAAATCATTTTCATCATTTTTTGATGACGGTCATGCCACCCTTTTTCGGTACACAGTGCACCGGGCTTACCCATGGACTGTCAGAGATCGGATAAATTAATTCGGCGTCAAGAAGCTTTTTAACATCTTTTTTGATGACGTCATGGATTTTGGGATTTACCCGCCTTTGATGATGTACCGTTGGTTCATAGTCCTCTTCCATGAGAATTTTGTCGGTACAAAACTCTGGGTCAATACCCTTAATATCTGAAAGTTTCCAAGCAATGGCTCGCTTGTGAGACTTTAGAACCTCGATTAGAGCGGCCTTTTCCTCATTCCTTAAATCTTTTGCAATTATGACGGGCAACTTGTCGTTACCTTCCAAAAATACATATTCTAAATGAGGTGGCAAGTCTTTGAGTTCAACCTCAGGGGGCTCATTAACTGAAGATTTTTCATTGTTTGCTTCACAAGTTTTAAGATCTTTTGGAATTTCTAGAAAATAATTTTCTTGATTGGGAGGGGGTGGTGATAGATCACTATTAAGAATTGCTTCGAGGAGAAGACTGTCCCCATCAGGGCCATAATATGTTGGATCAACTTCCGGTGAAGTTGGATCATCCTCTAAAGCAAGAAAAGAGTCATCTTCCTCAAAAAGGAGAAAATCACTGTCCCCGAATGGAGTTAAAGTCGAAGAAGAAGTAGAAACGATTGGATCATAGTAAGGAGCCAAAAATCATACCACTTAGGTGTGGATCACTTTTAAGAATTCTTCGAGGAGAAGATTGTCCCAATACAGGGTCATTAATATGTTGGATAAACTTCCGTGAAGTTGGATCATCCTCTATAGCATGAAAGAAGAGTCGGCTTCTTCAAAAAGGAGAAATCACTGTCCCCAAATAGAGGTTAAAGTAGGAGGGAGGTGGTAGAAACGATTGTTCATAGGAAGGAGTAGGGCTTGCCACTCGAGATCACATTTGAGGAAATCATGACTTCTTGAGAGTATTCTTCACAAGCCATATCAATGACGTCAATTCGGTTTGCCGTCATATAATTGTAATTAGCCGTGTATCTTGAAGTTTGGTCCAGATTAAATGTAATGGCCTCTCTATCAACACGAAGGGTTATTTCACCCTCGTATACATCAATTAATGCACGACCGGTCTTTAAGAAACTCCTCCCGAGAATTAGAGGTACTCGGGTGTATTGGCTCAAATCTACGACCACAAAAATCTGCCAAGAAATTAGAACTTTCCCACCTTTTCATCGACGTCATTCAGCGATTACGATTGGTTCAGAGACTTTGATCGATCGTAGCTCAAGCAGTCATGCAGTCGGGGTTAGTTCGGGAAGAGAGAGATTTTTCCATACGAAATATGGCATAAGATTAATGCTTGCGCCAAGATTCGTGCCCAAGCATTTTGCATGTTATTAAATCCCGGAGAATTAATTGGAATAAAAAATCGGCCAGTTATGTCTCTAAGTTTTTCGGTAACTTGTTTAGGAGGACTGCTGTGCACTTCTCATTCAATGGGTTCTAGCCATTTCAATCAACTTTTCTTTGTTTCGATTAGGTTTTTAGAGTCGAGGCAAATTTTGGCGTTAATATGCATCATTGGGCATCGTTAAAAAGCTAATTTCGAAACTCAAAATCATGTAGATTTGTAGAATTTTCTCAATTTGTCGTTAGCCTTTTTCATGACGTTATTTCATCATTTCTTCTTGAAGGAAATGGAATGATGCTTTTTGGTTAGGCTGGAAGCGACTAACTGGAGCATTTACGGGCTCGAGATTGATTTATGATAGAGACAGGACAACGGGGGTTGGACGTCTTTGGTGCTTCCGTTATTTGGAGGAAGCATCGTTTGTCCTTTGTGTCCTCAGGTTCCGTTCTATAACTTTAGGAGAGGACAGTAGTATGTATAAGTGGGTCCCTTTGTAAGCTACACCACTTCGAGTGGTAATAACATTTAAATCCTCCTTAGGCGTTAGTAACAGTGTTTACTACGGAGAGTTCCAAAAGTAGATGCGGGTATTGGAAGTGGAAATTTGGAAAAGCATGTCTGTGAGATGTGGTCAATTGATTTTGCATGATTTGACCTTGAGTTTGGCAAGTTCATCACACAGCCTCATTAGCCTTTACGTAGGCTTGGAAATCTTCACTTAAACTCGCTCACTACTTGAATCTGAGGAGTGGAGCTTGTAGGCGGGGGGGGAGCCTGATAAGTAGGAGGTTGTACAACTGAGGTCGATAGATTTGACCTTGATGAAAACCGGGGTGGTAAGCTGGAGTTGATTGAAATTCCCCCGGTTTTGGTTGTAAGATTTTGATTGTTTTCCTTGATTTTGCACATTTTTGTTTTGAGCGGGGAGGGAAAAACCGGGGGAGGTAGAATATGATTTGAAATCGAGGCTTCGATAACGGTGTTTCATTGGTTGTAGTTAGTTGAGGTGCTTGAGAGACATTATTCTTGGATATTATCTCGAAAACGTTGCCAGTGGTGGCTGTACAAGTTTGGTAGGAATGAGCACCACGCCAGTACACCCAACTTTCCTCAACCGCCTTTGACGGGCGTAGGAGGGGAGATAGATTTTTAATATCAAGAAGTAAAGCTTTCACCATATCCTTTTAGCTCAGCAAATCGGAAGAGATTACACGGGGGTGGAAGCTTAAGATTTTCTTAAAACAAGTGCTCGAACTCACTTTGGGCAACAACGGTTTGTTACATGAAATATACAACTTTGATTTGCTTTCAATGATTCTTAGGCAATCACGAGGAATTTTTATCCACAAAAAGTTGCCACCCTGCGGCTGAAGTAGGAATTTAATGAATCCTGATCATTAGAATTCAAGGCATTATAAGAAATGTATTTCGAGTTGTGCAATCTCTGAATAATACCATGATGTCGACTTGCCCGAACAGACGATCGTTAAATTGGTCCCATGCTTCATAAAATGTCTCATTCAAATCCTTTTGTTGAAAATCTAGATTTCATTTTCGATGATTGGTTATTTTAGACGGAGGTTTTTTTTTGGTTTGTGTTGTTTATTGAGGAATTTCGAAAAAGGATCATCCCATGTTTGAATCGATCGTGGGGTTCTTTCTCTCAAGCCAAAAATCCGGGCCCTGCCCCCTCGAGGGAAATGGGAATAAAAACATAAGCTTTACGACAGTAACTCGGGACGTTCGGGGGAACTTCATCGTAGAAGTGATCTTGTTGAAATATCGATGTGGGGCAGGAGGATTTTCTTGTCATGTCCAAAGAATTGCGTGTTTTGAACGAGGGTAAGGCAGACCGTGCCTTAAGCTCAAGTTTCCGCGGCGGATTTCGGGCACAAACGATGGCATCCTCAAACCCGCGGTAGGTGCTTCAAGAAAACTGAGCATAGTCGGGTATCCATCCATCGGAGATAAGGGATCTGGATTTTCAATTGGTTCTTCAGATTAAAATTGTTATACAAACAGGTGTGGGGCCTGGTGATGTTGATTATGAAGATTACGAGATTGGAACGAGTGTGTTTAACTAAAAAGGAAAATTTACACTAATTTTTTTGTAGTTTTTGGTTTATCAAAAGTATAATTCTCATTTATTTTTAATAAACGGCAACGAAAAAGACAACTTAACTTAATATCATCGACAAGCTTCTCGGAAACTCTTCGAAAAGAAAAAACGCACAATGGAGCGAAGAAATAGAGGAAAGCAGCGTAAGCTTAAAAACTTTTTCCTTTAGGGACGTAGTTCCTTGGACACAACCCGCCTTATACCCCTCTATGTTTGTTTATACTTTTAAAGGTGAAACCGTACCTCGCAAGTGTCACATAAGGCAAGCTTTTTTAAAATCTTATTGTTCGTGTTGGGAACAACAAGTTCACCGGAAGTTCTTATGAATACATCAATTGGAGAATATTATATTTTGGTATTTTTACATTTGTGAATTTTATTTATTAATTAAAGATAATTTTTTTAGTTTTTCTATTAAAATGATATTATATACTAAAAAGATAAATGAAAATATTTTTGTACTTTTTGGTTTTTTTTTTTTTGATAATATTCCAGATCAAACACATTGGTCAAACGTAACGATAACGGTTCCACAGCCATCCCATGCAGCGAGCGCCAAAAATTTGATTGATGCTAATAATACACTCTCTTTTATATATATAATATAATAAAATATATATAATAAGTATAATATAAAAACAATCGATGAAACCGAGAAGTAGTATAGAATATCCCAGGTCGTTTATCCCTAGCGAGGCTGTGCTTGAGAATCGATATAGTCGGAAAATTGGAGTTTGAATGAGATTAATGATTTGAGAGTGTAGAAAGCTAAATTAATCAATAACAAGCAAAAACGATTGAGAAAAACCTAAAAATGAAAGCTAAATAACTTAAATCCTAAAACGGGCACGAAAAACGAGGGTCAAAAACCTAAATTTTGCAAATTAAACCCTAAAACAAATTTAAAAGCTAAAATAGATTCTAAATGACAAATAACGAAGTTTAAAAAAAACTAGACTGAAAACGGAGGCCGTTTGACCCAAAAACGAGTCAAGACAAGAATCGTACCCGAGACCCGTTCTTTGAAAATCAAAAGTTTGCAAAATTAACCCTACGAAATTTTTTCTATTTTTCCTACGTAAAATATGACTAAAGAAAATTTCCTAAAAAAGAAAAATATTTTTTTGATAATTTTTGTATTTTTTATGAATTTTTAAAACTTTTAAAGAAATTAAATTATAAAAAATACTAAACTAATTTTAAAAATTCTGAAAAAATTACTAAAATTACTTTACCCTAAAACCTACCTAAGAAAAATAAGAAACCCGAAATTGAGCTTATAAATAAGCTCAGAATAAGCCAATCGGGCTCGAGCTTATAACTAAAAGGGCAAAAACGCCCTTATATACCAAAGTGCCCACAGAGGTCTAACAGAAAAGAAAACCAAGGGCTCAGCGGTAAAGGAGTGTTTGTTATAAAGAGGTGTATTTAGGTTGAGACCCTCGGGTCGAGTCTTGCTCACCGGGTTTTCCTCTTAACTCCCTCTTTTTTTAGAAAAAACTTTTACACAGATAAAGATAAAAAGGAATATTGGCAATCGGACGGATAACTTAATAAGCACCTATGAGCTTAAAATTTGTCAAACTAAGACTTTTTTGTCAAATGCTTATAAATAAACTGGAAAAAGGGCTTTTTGATGGCAGTGGCTTATGAGCTTAAGGGCTTAAAATGGCTACTTTCTTTTGACTCTTATGAACAAATAAGCAAAGAAAGTGGGAAAATGAGCAAGCACAACTTAACACACAATCATAATGAACTACTAGGAACAAAAATAAGCAAATGAAATAAGCCCAATAAGCCAAAAATTGGCTTAAACCCTCAGCAGTACTAACTTAAGAGTTAGTACTGCTAGAGTGAATTTTAAGTCTGCTAGGCTTGTTAAGGGGCAAGATAAGCTAAGAAACAAAGTAATGAACAATACAGATAAGTATCTAAACTAAATAAGCCTAAGAAAAACAAAAATGAGCTAAAGGAATAAGCTAAGCTAAGCAAAAATGACAGAATACTAAAATCCTAAGGACAAAGAAACTAGGCTAGACTAAGGGAGCTTAAAATGAAAAATAAGCTAAGGAAAGGGAAAACTTAAGCTAGGGCAAGGGAACCTAATCCTAATAAGCAACTACAACTAAAATAAGCTAAGAAAATCAGCCAGAAAAGCCAAAAGACTAAAATAAGCCACAAGCCTAATTCTGAATTCAAAACAGTTAAAATGGCACTTTTGGCTTAAAATTAAGCAATCTATGGGGGGACTAAGGCTTAAGGCTACTAGGGCTTATCAATGGACCTAAGGGCAATCTAGAAAGCTAAAAAGAACTAAGGGCTTAAGGACAAATAAGCTAGAAAAGTGGGCTTGAGGATAAGCCCTAGCTCCAAGTGCAAATTACTAAAACAAAAAGTGCTTAATTTTGACAGCTTAAAATAAGCTGTCAAATAAGCTCAAAATGAAAAATAAATGGTAAACAGATTAAAAGGGGCTTGTGAAGAGCTTATATTCAAAATTTCATTTGCTAAAAACAAATTAAACATGTTGGTTTTTGTTTTAGAAAAGGGCTTTTTCTTTCACTAAAAGATGACACCAAATTTTTGGCAGTTTATTGACGTCAGTGTAAACAAATAACTCCAAACCACTTTTAAAAAACTTGTTTAGATACTCAAATAAGGACTCAAAACAAAGGTATTAAAGGACTTTGTTACACTCTTAATCAAATAAGCTAGTAAAGTGTCTTTTGAACTTAACAAATGTTTTAGGTAACTTTGACGAACAACTTAAAACTAACACTAGTTTGCTTACAACAAACATAAAACAAGCTTAAATGAGCTTAATGTACTTAGCCAAAGATGGCCAAGTGACACCAACCCATGACATTAACATTTTGACCCATTTTGGGCTTAACCCAAACACCCTTTTATCTTTTTAAAAATGAATTTAACACTTTTAATCACTGATTTAAGCACACATTTTAAATGACAAGTATAAACAAGGAAGTTAAGATCACTCAAAGGATGAAAGAGCAAAAGCAAAAAAGCACGAAAGTGACATAAATAAGCCGTAAAATTAGCATATGCCTAAAGGAACAGTAGTTTTAAGCAAAAATTTAAAAGGAGTAAACCTATGACTCCTATGCTCAAAACCAGGAGTGTCTCGACCTAAAAAAGCTCTAAAACACCCAGGCATAAAAATAAGCTAAACTAAGCAACGCCAATGAGCCCATCCAAGTTTGAGCTCATTCATCCATAGGCTTAATCAAACAGTAACTCTATTTTTTTCTTTATAAATTTTTCTTGGTATCTTGTAATCAAGATTGAAACAATTATAAAAGTGGCTATATAATAGCTTAATGATTTTAAAGAAACCAAAGTTGAGATAAAAACTTAGAAACACAATGTTAAAGGTAAACTAAATTTTCATTATAACTAAAAGAGTACAAGAACATAAAAGGAAATTAAGTATAAAAACTACTGAGCTAAAACTTGACCACTCCTTGCCACAATGGCTTACAAGCTTTTTATATAACAGCTAGGGTTTGGACTTATTATCTTGTATCTTCTTTGTAAGACATAAACAGCTGCTTTGTGCTTGTTGTGAGTGTGTAAACATAAAGTCTAATCCTAGGCCCTCTGTTTTCTATGTTTGCCAGCACGATATCAAATTGATCTTAACCTTTGAAATCGAATTTGTGGGTCTTTTGATTGCCACCTGTGACAAGGACCATGTGGTGGGGTGGGGTTGAATGAGAGTGAAGGTTTTGGATGGACCATGGGGATGGTCAACGAGGTGGAAAGTTGCACTCGAGAGTGGGGTCAAAATTTCTTTGGCTGGGGAGATCTCCTATGTAGAAGATGTAACAGTGTTTAAAAACTGGTGGGGTGTTGGTTTTGTGGTTATTGTCAAAATGGTCCCTGAGGGTGTATGTGTTTAATTTCAATTTAAGTCCAAGTGGGTGGGAAAGTTTATAGGATTAGGCAAGAATGGTCTCTCAAGGTGAGACTTGTTATTTCACCACAAGTTCCCTTGTGTGTGATGACTTTTGAGGGTTGGCAGAAATACCTATGTGTTATTTCTGTTGGTGAGTTGGCATTTTTTAGTCCCTTACACCATTGTCTTCATTTCATTCATTAAATAATTAAGGACGTTATGCCAATTTTGGCCCAAACTTATTTTTCTACAAACTTTATGGATTTGACTTTTGGATTTGTCGAGGTTGGACTTTGGTTACTTTTTTCAGACTGGGCTTTGTCTTGATCTTTGCTTTACCAATTCCGTGTCACGGTTTGCGTTTTGGCATCGTTTTTCGTCATTTTCTAGATATCCGTTCGCGCATCAACACAATAGCAAACAAGCATATTATTTGGCATTTTAAGTCGAATTTTTTTTATTTTACCTTTTTTGTAAAGTAAAGGTATGTGAAAATTAAACACATACCAATACTCCAAGAAGAAGGCAAACTATGATGAAGTTTTTTCCCATGTAGCTAAGAATTAAGGCTAATAACACTGTTCTTAGCTTTATTGCTTCCTTTATGTATTTATGTGCGTGTATTAGGATGGATGTGTAGATTGCTTTTCCTTTATGGTAAATATTAAAAGAGGTATATGTGTATTCCAGCCTCCAGGGTTGAAGATCTAGACAATCCAGACAAAGTTTACAAGGTGGTGAAAGCACTTTATTGTTTGCTCAAGCTCGCAAGAGCCATGGAAGTAAAACCTTGCTCCAAGTACTTATGGATAAATGGGTTATCACAGAGTAAAGATGATCAGAACCTTGTTAATTTCAAAGAGCAAAAAGGGAATATTTTGCTTGTACATGTCTAATATTTATGACATTGATCTTGGCCTACAAAGAAGGAGTTGTGTAATTGAATTTGAGAAACTGATGCATGCGACAGAATTCCAGAAGAGTTCAATGTGGAAGAACTCACATTCTTGCTAGGTTTTGCATGTGAACAGAAAGAAGTGGAATTTATTTTATATCAGCCAAGGATAAAGTAATAAGCTGACCATAGATAAGGAGAGATTAGGTTTACAGATTCAGGACAGCTAGCGACTCATGGATACAAAAAAGCTGATGTAGTCATTTTACACACTGATTATCAATCAACCCTCAGGATAAAATTTAAAAATAAATAGTATTAAACAAAAAACATATACGTATACGCAAGCTAAGTATCATACAAATTACTCTCAGGAAAGAATAATAGTAAATCAACACAGGTATCGTTTTTTCCTCTGTGAGAGGTGAAATGGAAATCTACTTTCAATGTAATCGAGCTGAGATGTCATAAAACAATTTTTGGTTTTGGTTTTAAACTATTTTTATACTAAAAAATAAACTAATATTAATTCTAGAATTATAATACTACAAGATATACGAAAATAAAAAATTGATCTAAAAGATATAAATAGACTAATATGCGTTGCTAAGTGAACGTGAAAAGTACCTTAAGTGTGAATTATGTTTATATAACAAATTATAAACCTAGCAAAAGATAATTTCTCACAACGTTGGTTTATTTATGAAACGATCTCTTAAAAGAAAATAATTACTAGATGTGGTAGATTTTGATTAATCTCCGGATTTTACCCCTTTAAACAATCAACGGATACAAATCAAATAATCCGACAATTACTGTATTTCTAAACCTAATATAAGTCCCAAAACTTAATTTCCACATTCAAATACAAATTTCACTTAACAAGAGCCCTAATTAAACTACTCGCAGTACTCATAATGATAAAATAAGCAAAGCAAAACATTTTTATTCTAAAGCTACACTAATGTATTGAAAAGGGATAGAAAATGGAACCGAATTGAAGACCCGCAATTAAACGTAAACCACCCGATTTATTTAGCTAAAACAAATAATCAAATTCGGTCTAGCTAAATAAACCTAGAGCTTTACGCCGTCGTGAGTTGACCGGGCTTACGACAAATATAAACAATAACAAACTAGATTATACAGTTATAGACATATCACCACGCAATGCTCTTTCTATAAGCCCATATACAAATTTAAGCAATCCATAACAGTAGCCCACACACATAAACTCAAGTCCTAAATCCAATTCACAGCCCAACTTATCCAATTTCAATACTTACAATCCAAACGTGAAACTGGTTGTATTGTTTACGAAAAGAATTTTTAAGAAACAAGCTTAGTCACAAAAATAAGCAAATCTGATAAGCCGTAATCAATAAGCACAATCGAATAAGCAAACAAAAAGAACTAAGTTCCACAATTTTACTTCATAAGAACAATAAAATGATAAAGCACGAGTTACAACTAATTAAGCACTAGCAAATCTTAAACGAGACTTTAATATCTATCAAGCTTAAGCAATCTCAATAAGCCAGAAGTGAGAAAAGCACTTTTAATAACCACATAAGCACTAGAAAAAGAAATCATGAAAATAAGCTAAAACACTAAACACCTTTTTCATAAATTGAATCTAAATGGTTCATAAGATTTGCGAAACCCTAGTGGCAAATAAAGGACTTAGCCAAATAAGCTTCTAACCAATTATAAGCAAACGAAAACAGCAACGAGGACCTAGAATAAGCTATAAGCATTAAAACTTCTAAAATGATAAATCGAATAAGCACATAAGCACTCAAAAATTTAATTAAGCAATATTAGCTCACTTACATCCAAATAAGCTGTATAGAAGCTTATTTTGACAGAAAATAAGAGCTTCTAATAAAACAAAAAATGAATTAAGCACAGAAATAAGCTAAATTCGAGCTTATTTTAGCTTAATATTTCGAAAAAGTGGTTGAGAAAACTTAGGTAATGAATCAAATTAGCTTAGGAGAGAGCTATAGAGTCATTATTTAAGTTTTAAAGAACTTTTGATAATAATAAGTTGCAAGATTAAGCACGAAAATTCAGCTTATTGAATAAGCTATACGAAAACAAAGATTAACGAGAGAATAAGCTAACAAAGAAACAAAACAAGATCTTTAATCAACTTCAAACGGATTATTCATTACATCATTACATAAAGCTTTCGAAATGAGCATAGTACCATAAGCTGGAAAACAAGAATAAGCTAATACAAAAACTTTTAAAAGCTAAACTAAAAAAATAAAAACTAACTAACTAGATAGATACAAATGAGGGGAGCGAGTTGGTATAAATAGGGAGAGAAGGGGTAATGTTGTAAATTATCATTCATTGATTTGGAACAATGATTTTAGCCAATCATTGCGTACGGTGTTAACCTTTACCACATGGTGGTAAACGGAATAAGATTATGAAACAATGATCTAACCGGTGCCTATTGCTTAACACGGTCCTCCCCAAATTTCCTAATTCATAATACGCAACCTTTTTATTCTGTTTGATTCATTTACGTCTGCAAAATAGGTGGCTAGAGATAATCACATTTCATCTGCTACGTGGTCAAATTTGATTGGAAATAGAACAAGATAGTGCTTGGTCACGTGAGGACTATAAAATTATTTAAGGCACGTTGAGGCCATGATTTGCATATGAAGGGAATGTAACATTTCTTGACATGTAATATATTCCACAGATATCAACGGTCGTGTAGCTCAGAAAATCAAGAGATTGGCATACAAAATGTAAAGATCCATGTAGGCATGCCTACAACTTTATTTTGTGCAGAATTTTAGACTAACTTGTGACTAGGTGGCTAGAGTTGATATATAGACTTGGGCTTAGAGCTTAACATTTTAGACAAGAGATGTAAATTGAGCTTTTAATAAGTATGGGTCGGTCTGACCCATATAAGGGAAATATAATGGTGTCGGGCCGACCCAATAAAAGATGAAGGCACCCGTCGGACTTGAAATCTCGGCTCTTTCCAATGCATGTCTCGAGGACTTTTCATAACTTCGATCTTAGCTTGCGTTAATAATTAAACTTGACCAAATTGAGCCCGATAATTCCCGTTTTTGCTCCGTTTTCAATCCTTTTACCTGCAAGACATAAAATACCAAACAAACATATTTGCAAGATAATTATCCATATTTTAGCATTTTTAGACCGATTATTATTGTTTTATGGGGTCTACAATTACAAAAGATGTATTGTGGTTAGTCAAATATCAAAATCTTTTGCTCAAAGACTCCAGATGTGATGATGTTGATGTTTATCTCTACAGGATCAATAATTGGATCATTGATAGTATCTTACATCATCCAGACCAAATAATTATGTTGTCAGTATGCATGTGGCTAGATTTAAGTCACACCCAAAGTTTTACACTCACATGCTGTAAAAATGGATTTTTTAGGTATCTTAAAAGCCAACCTAAATAGTCTTTGTTTCCTAAGATATTCTCCCTTTGATCTGGTGTCATATTCTGATGGTGTTTAAGCTGGGAGCATATTTTAGATACGGTAAATCAACAATAAGAAGGTTGTCATGTGTCCTAAGGTATGCAGATTGATATCATCGGTAGAGCAAAAAGGAAAACTGTGGTTGCTACCCTCCTCTACTAACGACATGAATAATGTATAGCTGCTGCTATTTGGTTGTTGGACAAGTACTCTGGATTACAGAAACAAATGCTGGAATATGGCTATAATTTTATTTATGCACACCATGATTAATATTGACAATAACAGTACTATATGTATTGTTAAGAATCTTGTTTCTCATACTAAAACAAAACACATAGAGATTATATATCATTTTATAAGAGACTGCAATGATAAAAAGTTAATTCAAGTGGTTAAAATACACTGCAGACTTACTTACAAAAGCTTTAGATGTAGGAAGGTTTCAATACTTGGTTGCAAGTATTGGAATGCTAAACCCTTAAAGTTTTAATCTCTTTGTGGTCTTTGTAAAGTTTTGTAAAGGATTAATACTGTTAGTTGTGTCACTTAGTACTGCTTAGTATACTTAGTACCGATAGTTATACTTAAGACTGCTTGTTAAAAACTGTTATTATAATTACAACTCGAGTTTTGAAGAAAATGCTTGTGATATGTTCTTCTTCTTGGTTATTTGGACCTAGACAACTTGCAGGATAAGCAATGCAGTATGATTGGAATTGGTGATACAAGTAGTGGGATAACTTGACAAGGGTTAATGCTAAGTTTACACCTGAGTTGGGAAATCTTTTAAATATTTTTCTTGAAATCAAATTTATGTCTGTCAGTGAGCTTAAAAAGAATTGAGAGATATTGTTCTAGGCAAGCTAAAAAACAGAGAGAGAGATGTATATATAAAAACAGATAGAGTGACGTGGGTGAGAAAAAGAAATCAATGAGATTATTGTGAGCTAAAAACAGAAAGAGAGATTTGTGATATAAAAACGCGATAGATTAATTGATGAAAAAAGAATTGAGATGATATTGTGAGCTGAAACAAAAGAAAGATTTTCATATAAAAAACAATAATGTGAATTGGTGAGCAAAAGAATGAGAAGAAAAAGTGAGAATAAAAACAAAATGAGAGCAATGTGAGAATCAAGATGATGATGGAAATATCTTTCGAATATGAAATTAAGGTTATAAACTGGTTATCGATCCAAAGTTATACTTGCTGGCAGGATACGTAGTACTGTTATGCATTACTTCGTACTGCTGGACATAACTTAGTACCGCTAGGCTAAATTTTAGTACTGCTAGAAGATCGTTAGTACTGTTTGGGGTATAACAGAATTTCCTTAATTAGATAAGAATTTTCTTAATTAAATATAGCCGTTGTGAAATTTCCGCCAACAACTTCGTCTATAGGTTTGACTAATTTGGAGAATTCATGATCTTTCTATAAAATCATAAGCTTTCTTCAAGATAAGAACAAATTTCATTCAGTCGGTCAAATCAAAACCCTAAGTGCTCTCTATATAATCTCAATTAACTTTGCCAAGCTCACATACTCTCATATACAAACATATCCCAGAACCCTAATCTAACTTCTCTCCATCAAATGGCGAATTTGGATTTCTGCGACAAGCACAACATGGTTGCCTACTTACAGAAGTCAGAAGGAAGTGAAGGATTTCATCAGATAATTGATTTTCTCACTACAAGTCACATTAGGTATGCCCTCACTGAAAGTCCAACTATCTATGTCTCTCTCATAGAACAGTTTTGGCAAACTGCTTCTGCAAGCACACTTGAGAATGGAGACATGGAAATCACTGCTACAATAGATGGGAAAGTCAAGGTTGTTTCTGAGGCATCTATTAGAAGACATCTCAAGTTAGAAGATTCTGATGGTATTAGTACTTTGCCTACTTCAGAAATTTTTGAGCAACTTGCTCTAATGGGGTATGTGTCCAATTCTGATAACTTAACTTTTCAAAAGGGACACTTTTCCCCTCAGTGGAAATTTTTGATTCATACCATCCTTCACTGCTTAAGTTCTAAGAAAACTGCTTGGGAACAATTTAGTAGCAATATAGCAACTGCTATCATTTGCTTGGCCACAAACAGAACCTTTAATTTTTCCAAATTGATTTTTGATGCCATGGTGAAAAACTTGGATAGTAAGACAAAATTTTTGATGTATCCAAGATTTATACAAATCTTTTTGAACAAGCACAAGAGATTGCTTCTACCTCATAAAAGACTTTATATTGCTCCTACCCTTACACAAAAACTGTTTAGCAATATGAAAAGAGCTTCCAAGGGATATACTGGGGTGGACACTCCATTGTTTCAAACAATGCTTGTTCAGGGTCAGATTTTACAGGGTGAAGGATCAACAATCCCAGTTGAGTCCCATCACACACCTATCAATGCTCCATCCACCTCATAACCACCAACTTGACCACCCTCTATGCAAACAACCCATGTTGCTAAAGAAGCTGCTACCATGCCCCATGATTCACCTCTCCTAAGAGTTTACTCACTTGGAAGTGATGAGGGCAGTATGACACTTAATGAATTAACGGTTCTTTGTACCACATTATCCAAGAAGGTGAAGACTTTGGAATCCGACTTAAAGCAGACCAAACTGACATATGGTGCTGCTTACACTAAGCTCATCATGAAAGTGAAGAAGTTGGAGCACAAAGTAAAGTTAAGCAAAGCTCGAACAAGGGTCAGACTTGTTGTTTCAGAGGATGAAGATGAGTTGGAGGATCCTTCTAAACAGGGGAGGAAGATTGCTCAGATTGATGAAGTTGGGGGAATTACTATAGTACAGATGAGTGCACAGACTCAGGGGAAGCATGAGAATGATTTTGAGGAATCTGATTTTGAGTTTATTGCTCCTGAAGAAGATTATACTGCTAAGCCTGATATTAGTACTGCCAATGTACTAGATAGTATTGTTGGTGCAGAAGTTAGTACTGCCAGCCCTGAAGTTAAAACTGCTGCTGAAAGTTTAGTGTATATCAGAAGAAGTGCAGCAAAAAGAAAAGATAAAGGCAAAGCTATTATGAGAGAAGCTGAACGTGTTCAGAAGAAGACAAAGTTGCAACTAGAGCAAGAAAGACTTAGGTTGGAAGAAGCTCTGAGATTGCAAGAACAACTTGATAAAGAAGAAAGGCAAAGGATAGCCAGAGTTCATGAAGAAGTAGACTTTTAATGCTGAAGTTGGAAGAATAGATAACATACAAGTCAAATTGAAGCTTGATGAAGACTTAGCACACAGGTTACAAGCACAAGAAAGAGAAAGATACTCTGAAGCTGATGAGGTAAGATTACTTGTAGAGCTTATAAATAAAAGAAAGAGAAAATTTGCCCAACAAAGAGCTGAACAAAGAAGGAACAAGCCCAGGATCTCAGCTCAACAAAGGAACTTACTGTGTAATTTATCAAGAATTTGGTGAAGTCACACTCTACTACAATTGAAAGAACTTTCTTTGATGAAGTCAAGGAGTTATTTGAGACCACAATGAAGAGGGTAAATACTTTTACTCCAATGAAGAGTGATGATACAGTTCCCATAATGTTGTAGCTTAGAAGCTAAAAGAGAAGATGCTGAACAAGAACTTAATCAAGAAAGTTCAAAGAGGCAAAAGATAGGAGAAGGCTCAGAACCAGCTAAAGAATCAAAAGATGAACTGTCTCAAGAACAACTACAACAGCTAATGATCATAATTCCAAAAGAAGGGATGAATGTTGAAGCCCTACTAACCAAATACCTAATCATTGACTAGGAAGTTTACACTGAAGACTCAAGAAAGTATTGGAAGTACAGAGTAGGTAATCACACAGAGGTATATCAGATCTTTGAAGATATGCTAAAGAATTTTGACAGGGATGATCTAGTCAAACTATGGAGTCTAGTTCATGAAAGATTCAACTCAACAGAACCTACTGAAGATAAAGAAAGAAACTTTGGGTAGAGTTGAAGAGGTTGTTTAAACCAGATGATGATGATACTCTATGGAAGCTTCAAAGGTATATGCATGATCCTTTGAAATGGAGGTTATATGATACATGTGTTGTTCATCATGTGTCTACAGAGAGAGGACATATTTATTTTCATTGCTGGTTGAGAAGATTAATCCATGACAAGAGCACTTATGACTTTGATGATTGTGTAACAAGCTGCAAGTGGATGAATATTTAGTGATGGCAGATGAGCTTTTAAGGAAAATCTTTATACTAGCAAACAGACCAAGACAGTAAAGTGTTTGGAAGCATCCTCTCAGCACAGATGGTTTAATTCAGAGAAACTTGTAGATTTGAATGACAATCACAAGTTTAGGGGAGGATTGTTGGGAATTAAGGGCTTCTACAACTTTGTATTGCTGGTTCAACTTAGTACTGCCAAGAAGACTTAGTACTGTCAAGCTTAGTTAGTACTGCCAGTACAAAGTGTTAGTACTGCCAGTTTATTAGTACTATTAGTTAGTACTGTTTGTTATATAGTTAGTAATGCTAAAGTGATATGCATGAGTTATATTAAGGAATAAATATGCATGATCACTTGACGTGTTTTGTAAGCCCATTAGGGTTTCCTTGGTGTATAAAAGGAACTCTAAGGTATAGATCTAGATATCAGTTTTCATATTAGTATTCATAGTTTGCATAGCAATCATAGTTACTATTCATAAATATTTTGTAATTCAAAATAGTATCTAATATATTGAAAGTTTAGTAAAGATCTTGTTTTTACTTTTTTATTGTTCTTTTTAGTATTGCAAACTAGATTCTGCATAGTTTGTGATATTCTCAATCTTAATTTCTACTATAGTTGTCTTATATTTATCTAATATAACTAAACTTTAACAAGCTAAGTAATATCTGTCAAGAAGGGATCAACATATTAAGATGTCATTCTATATCGATTTTAATGAGGATGGACTAGCTATTGGACCCACACGCAGTAGATATACTTCATGGTTCTCACTCGAGTTGAAATTACGTATTTCTTATCATTTGGAATGGGATAAAGTAACGGAGGCAATGAAGGATCAATTATGGCTATCTACCATGGTGTTATGTTTATTAAAATTTATATGTGATTTAATTTATTGAAGTATATGTATCAGCTAGTTAATATCTATTCTTTTTTATTTCTGAAAACTATTAGGAAACTTGGAACATTCCAAATGATAATGCAAAGGTCACACAACTCAGCATAGCCAAGGATCTATTTAGGAAATTTAAGAACAATCTTGTTACAAATTATGTCAACAAAAACAAATCACCATTTCAAGATTACAAGTTTTTGGATGATCGTGATTGGGAAGACTTCTGTGCGTCTAAAAGATCGATAGTCTTTTCGGTATGTGTGAGTTTAATTTATACTTTTTTTATTAATAATAATAACTCATGTAATTTATTGATTTCATATTTTATTACTTGTGTTTTTTTTCATTTACGGTGCAGGAAAAAGGTGCTAAAGCAAAGGCCTGTGCAAATCAAAACAAGGACCCAACACGAGTAGGACGATCATGGTATATTTGGAAAGAAGCTCAATGGAAAGAGGATATGGTAGAGCTAATTGAAGAGTACCCAGACCTAGAGGGGTTGCGGTGTGTTGATAGAAGCTCACCGTCTAAGACTTAAACAGTTGGTAAAAACTATATATGTAACTATTATATTAACCAAAATGTTCCAACCTCTAAATCTTATATCATCTACACGAGTAAAATATTTTAACTAATTTTTAACAGGCGAGAAAAGAGGACGGATGGGTACTCAATGGGGGAGTAAAGTTTTTCTTGGATTATTGCGATGACGATTTTGAAGGTTTTAGTTGCTTTTGTTAGGTCTTCGTCTTTAATCAAGTAGGATGTTTGCTTTCATTTACATAGGATGTTCATACAAGTTCATGGGATCTTTTGTTTGTTGATGGCTTGTGCCTCTTTGTATGGCTAGACCTTTTTGTTTATTTAGTAATATGAAATTGTTGAAGTACTTTTATATGTTGTGATTGTTTACTAATGTAATTATGTTGGTAAATTGTCAAATAGCAATATGCTCTAGAAAGACGTTAGACATAAACCCATTATAAGGAACGCTCCAAAAGCCACCATTCACCCATTTTAAGGAACGCACCCATTCACCCATTTTCAGGAGCGCTTCAAATGCCAAATTCACATAAAAAAGAAAACCATTCTAAAGAATGGGTAACCACAGCCGTGACTTTAAATCTATTTTTAGGAATGGTTAAAAAACCGATCTAAAAAAATGATAATCTTTTGGAACGCCATTTATTAAGGCGGTTCAAAAAGTTGTTCCTAAAAAACTTTTTAACCGGTCCAAATAATCCTTTTTCCACTAGTGGAATAACTTATTTACGTCAATTTTAAAACAATGTTAGTCAACTTAAGATTCTTTTATAAGGTTATAAAAGAGATATGCAGGTGAATACTTTATATATATACAAAGGCTATACATATACGGATGTACTTATTTTGATCCACACGAACTCATTTTTCAAGGAGGCACCTCTCATGCTATTCTTAAAACATAACAAGACTTGGGTTATGATTGAAACATAACAAGGTTCAAGTACACAAGCAAGCCTTGGCCGAACCCATTTTGACCAATTAGTTAAACATTGTTTAAAACGGGCACAATTGTAGTAGCACTTCTTTGGCCTGTTGGTTTCTTTCGTTATGACTTTTGATATATAAAATAATTAATTCAACTTTAATAATTATATTAAATATAAGGGATATAGCCTAAATGCCAAGAATCACCTTCACCTCAACGAAATCAAATATCAATTATAAATAAGTTTAAACTAAGATACATAAATAAATAAATAAAAAGATACAAGTAAATATAAATAAATTAAAAGTTAGTTACATAATTCATTTTATGGTTTCATATGGACTTAAAACGATGTAATTGACCCCGCATATTTAGTACGTGATCTAACTGAATACAAAAATTTAATGCCCGTTTGATCAAATAGCAATCGTATCAACTAAAAAACAAAAATCAAAACGGGTACATCAATTTTCATATAACATATACAAGAAAAACTTTTAAGCTCTGCGTAGTAACAACATGGTGTTTTAACTAACAGAGTTTCTATTACATTGATGAAACGGATTTATGTTTTTAAAACTTATTCAGAAAGAGCTGTATGCGTTTAAGCTTCCTTGAGCTCAACTTAAAATTAATATTATTTTATGGGATATGATTTGCACACTTTATAAATTGATTGGCACACTCAAATTATGTGTGTTATGCCTATTATACCCCTAACATTTGCACACTTTATTAAGTGATGTAGGGGCATAAATATCAAGATACACATAATTTGAGTGTATCAATCATAAGGTGAGTGTGCAAATCATCACTCTTATTTTATACCTACTTACCTAAACATTACGTGTTACATTTTAATTACATGCACCAGCATACTTACACCTCCCCAATTCAAAAAAATCGTACGCAATCAACAATTAGTTACAACCCGTGTGCAACGTACGAGCCTGTATGCCTGTTAAAATCACACATTAAAATTGTGTTTACATTGTTGTATAACTTTTTAAATTATCATTATAGAATTAATATTCCACCAACAACTTATTAAAAAAAATTAATATGTACCAACATAATTAAGTGCCGAATTACATACAATACAAATGAGTAAATTACATACTTAAGAGTAACCTGAAAACAAAAAATAGCGAAAAGATACTTCTTAAACAAAACAACAATATACACTTTTATATAAAGTGCAACAAATTAATAAAATAACCAAATGAATGTTGTATATGGTTAAATGGTGATGGTCGGTGGTGTTGTCTAATAGTTTTCAAAGGCACATCGAGTGGTGATAAGGGTGGTTGTTGCTATCTTGCAGATGACTTGGCTTGGGCGTGGTCATGGGAGTGGTTATGGGTTTTTCGTTGGGGATAATTCCATATTTACTCAATTTAAACTTCAAAATGTTATATTTATCCAACTTATAAGTGAACAATGCATAATATAGAATGATTTTGATGCATGTTTAGAAAAATATAGAATTTTGATGTTTTTCTTGAGGAAATATGAAATTGCCCCTTCTCATTGCTTGATACAGGATTAGAGGCTACGTCCATAAAAAATAAAGAAAAGTGAAAATAAAAGGCTAATATAGTACAATAATATATACGAACATATGAAATTGATATTTACGGCCCAACAAAGTTAATTTGCATAGTTTTGGTAAGCACAACCAACAAAGTAGTTTTTGTCAGATTATTAAAAGTTAAAATCCTTGAAATAATATCAATTTTACCAAGAAAGATGTATTTTATCTTATGCTAACTATCTATACTACATTATAAAGAGTTTAGCATTCTTTCTTGAAAATGTAATAATGTTGAGAGTTAAAACTATTAAATGAAATGTTGAAATCCATTCTTGAGTCTGAAATCCATTCCATGCGTGTTGAAATCCATTCTTGAAAGTAATTTAGGAAATTTATGAAACACAATACATAATCATCTGCTGGAATAATACGCATGGTTGGACGAATGGACAAGGAAAGTCTTAAATGGTCATTTAGCAGGAATGTATTTCATGGCGGCAATACACATTGATAAGTAAGGCAAGTATTATGGCTCTATTAATGGGTGTAGACCCAAATATATTTCAACTTTGCAATATACTCGGCAATACAAATGTATTTCAACTTTACATATATACACGAAACTGAGTAAAGACAAGGAACCCACGGTTTGTAATCTACGCAACTTTTACAAATTCTAAGACTTGACTAATATAGGATACATGGTTTCTAATTCTAAGAGTTGACTAATTCTATATATGAATATGATTTGCGATTGTGAAACAGCCTGTGTGTCGTGTGAAAAGAAAAGAATAATTTTTATATTTAATACTTTCTAAAACATTTTCCTATTCTCTATTATATAAATACCACAATCTTCATTTTCATTTTCTATCTTAAGTAGAAGTGAAAGAATTAGCTGGGAATGAGTAATCAAAGATATGTTGATGATGATCTTGAGGTTAGTACATTGTAATTTTTAATTTGTTGTTTCATTCCTTTAATTCAAGGTCGTTTATATAACGCCTACTTGTGCAATGCTTTTGTTTGTTTGTTTGTATACATCTTCATCCCACTCCCAATCCTGCTCCAAATCTCGATTCGTTTTTTATCATTCTAAATAAACTATCTATATTCGATTTTAAATTTGCAAGGTTTGAAGATAATAAAAGAAACTACATCGGCATCTAGCTGATGCAAGCTGCTACAAAAGAAGGGAGTGGCAGGAAAGAATAAGGAAACACTTTGAAAATTATAAAGGTAACTTTTGATTTGATAAACAGTAATGTGCTACACAATAAGGGATTTCAACATGTATTAGAATACATTGTTTCATATGGTGGTTTGTTAGTCATGTTGAATTAAAAAATTTCACATCTAATTTATTATCTCATGATGCACTCTGTTGGAGGCACCTCTTCTCCATCACCATTATTGATTTTAGTATTCTTTTACAAATTGATCATTTCATGACACACATCGTGTTTTTAAGTTTTTACACCAACTGTTTGTGATAATGTTTGAATGGGTAGACATATTTTTGTGGTATTTGTTTTTGTGAAGCTGGTCTTAACATTGACAAACAATCGTGGTTGAGGGATGTCAAAATGTGTCATAGATGATACGCAACTCAAAAAGTTAGTTTTTACTCTAATATTAGGTTGTTTAATGAGAAGCTTATTGCACTAATACTGTAATTTAGTTCATCGGCTCACATGTTTCCAATTTTACAAGCGCTTGATAAATTCGGGTAACGGTGAATAACGGTGAATCAAGCTGCTAAAGTTTACTAAGAGAGACATGAATCGATTGTGTTCCTTCTTGGTACGTCCTATTTTTCAGTACTATCATGTGGTTTTATGCAATGTTTTAAAACCCGGTTTTTTAGTTGACTCGGTTTAGTGAGCGGTTCACCGGGTCACCGGTTCAACCGGTTGAACCGTCGGGTCAAACCGGTTCTATACATATCTATACTTATTATATAAAGCATTTACAATGTGGGTCCCATCAAAAATTAAGATAAGGAGGTGCAATCTTGACAATCCATCTTATTTTAGAAAATCACATCATAGAGTGACATGTGTCACTTCTTAATTAAAATATCACTTTTATTTTTAATTTGACATATCTTTTTATCTATTTATTTTTTTTATGATCTAATTTCACCGTATTTTCTAAAATTCCGTGATCTTTAATTCAACATCCATTTTGATATATTTTTATAAATTTTTAGTTTTTCACATTTTTAGTGGGTTTATTTTGAATTTTTTAACAACTTTAACTTTAATTTGAATACAAACTTGATTCGTAAAAGATATATACTTTTGGAGACAATGTTTGATGGGCAAGAGAGTGTGTGAGTCTTTATACAAGCGAGAATGATGTTAATATGATGTTGCGGGAAAGCTACGGAAACCCAAACAAACGAATTCTCTAAGCGGGTAGGGAATTGCGGAGCGAGTTGGGTTAGCAATTTTTATCGCCGCCGCTATGCGCGGGTATCCAACTAGTATATATATAAATATTTTTTTTCATTATATTTAATATGTAGTGTTGTATGATCTCAAAAATTATCTTACGTTCAATTGAACGAATGAAAAATATTAAGTATTTACTCATTAGCTTTAGTTTTTTAGTTCTATATTTATAAAATTATAACAAAAATTTGCAAAAACAATTAACTCATTGTTACAAGTTATAATATGCTATAATAAAAAAAGAATTAGTTGGTATTTTAAGTTAGTTTTAACTCTATTTTAACTAACACTAGTCATCATCATTTTAATTTATCAATTAAACTTATAAATGTTTATGAAAAAAAAAGTTTTGTTATATTTTTTTCAAAAAAGTCATGACCCGGCCGGGTTTATCAAACCGGGTCAACGAAAAACCGGCGGGTCAATCCGGTTCACAAACAAACAAAAACCCAGTTACATCCGGCCCGGTCTCCGAGCCGGTTCACGGTTCAACCGGCCGGGTCAACCCGGTTTTTAAAACATTGGTTTTATGGTTTACTCTCATAGTATCCTCAAATTTGTATTGCCATGTCATATTATTTACCAACAGAATCTATAAATTCAATAATATATATAGAATAGCCAACTATGCACATGAACTTTTAAAACCATTCATTTTCTGTTTTTGTTTTTATAAATTAGATGATTGTAGAAGATGTCGGTAAAAAGCCCTTTTTACCTTCTGAAGTAATAAATATATTGTTAAAAGCTAATAATGGGTTCAAATGCTTAACCATCCATTTTTTTTATTTTTTTGTCTTTGTTTTCTATGCTAATCCCTGGTTGAAGTAAAAAGCCCTTTTTATTGAAAAGAAAGGAATATACACTTTGTCATAAGACTTGAAATAAAGTCTAATGACGTGCTTTTTATAGACTTATGTGTGTTTTGTAAAGGTTTGTATTTGTCCATGCTGCAAAACCTAATAACAGTGAGTGAAATATTCAAACTAAACAGGAATGGTGACACTAGATTATCTGAACTTTTTTAGAAATTGGAGGATGTTTAGTATGAAATGTATTACTCCAAGAGTTTGAGAAAACAACAATAATGGTCTTGAGTGAAAATGTTAAAATATACTAACAACCAACATATATGAGTAAGTTATGATATATAGTAATAGTTGATGTTTAGTGAAGTTGAAAAGATGATTAGCTAAGCTATTTACAATGATATTATTGTGTCGTGCTATTTATGTCAAAAAATGTGGAGATAATGGGTTATATAAATGAGTAAGGATAATGATCGGGAGGATATAATAAGTGGCACCGATAATAGAAACTTTTTATAGTATACGAGGAGCAAAAAATACGAGATTTTTTATAGTATAACTCATACTCCTAAAATGATGTGGTGTCATGATTTCGTATAGAACGAAGTGACACACACTCGCACAGTTTTGTCAAACTCAGCACCGCTTTCTTTCAATTACTTATTTTCTTAGTATTCACGCATTTTCTTTTAAAACTGGAATGCTTAAAACAACATTGGTAGATAATATGGTTAAATAGAAGTACTATTTCTGAAGTAGAACGGTCATGGATCACTTAAGGCGTCATCGGATGATATTGCCTCTCTAAATCAACTGTTATCTTAGGTTCTATTTTA
The DNA here is from genome assembly GCA_026074375.1 of Tanacetum coccineum. Classification (NCBI taxonomy): domain Eukaryota; kingdom Viridiplantae; phylum Streptophyta; class Magnoliopsida; order Asterales; family Asteraceae; genus Tanacetum; species Tanacetum coccineum. Next base: position 57,081 of record BQNB010017763.1, read on the forward strand.
ATTGAATTTGGTTATAGCATCTCCCGTACCCTACCTGGGCGGGATTGGGTTGCGTTGTTGTATTTCTGGATTTGTTACATGCCTCATTAATAAATACATCCGGAATCACTTAACATGTCATCATTTACGCATGCAGTACTGTCATTTTTACAGGTCCCTTTTTATTTTCTGCATCGACATTAACATTTGCTAACTTTTGTTGTAGGTGCTTTGGAGATATAATGATGGATATGACCATGCTATTTTCATATTGAAAAATGTAAAGGAAAGAGAACTACTCGCCATCAAGGTCGTCACCCTCTTTATGTAAATCGAAAATGATTATGATGATGTTTTAGTTTCATTTGCTCTCATGGTTTTCTTTTGTGAGTTTATTACTAACAATAGTTATTAAAATTAATCTCAATTGTTCAATGGTCCATGACTTTAAAGACTTCTTATACATATTTATACATTTAAATGAAGAAAAACTTGAGAGTTAGGTTGTGCTACAGTTGAGATAATTATAAGAAGCAAACTTCTTACATTATATGCAACTTTGAGATTGAATGTGTTTGGAGGTGTATAACACAAACATATTTTGTATAATGTGTAAAAGGGTCCTTTGAATGCTACTTTACACCATTCCCCTACAATATTCAACAGATATACCCAGTTGTATCCCCACAACCGATTTGTAACCATGTTTATACTTTGCAATAAAGATTGTGTGGTTAGAGAGAGGTTTATGGGGATATGTGTTAATCTTTTTATTAGGGGTGTGCACGGTTCGGTTTGGGTCGGTTTTTTGCTAAAACCGAAACCGAACCGAAATATTCGGTTTTTATAAAACCAAAAACCGAAACCGCTTGGTTTTTTGGCGGTTCGGTTTTTTCAGTTTCTCGGTTTTTGCGGTTCGGTTTTTTTGGTTTCAAACCGTTTATATTTGGTTGTGGCTAATTTATATTAATAAACTTGTTTTACATAGAATATTTTAATAAAAAAATTGTCAATATTAGCCTAATAATGTTTACACAAAATTATAAAGGGAAAATCACAAAAATACCCAATTTTACAACTTCAATTCACAAAATACCCAACTTTATAGCCAAAATGCCAAAAT
>BQNB010017764.1:7962-23294 GCA_026074375.1 Tanacetum coccineum
GGGTTTATAGCACTAGGTTTCGAGTTAATCAAGGGAAAGAAGTCGGTAGAAATAAAACTAAAATAGGCAGCGGAATCGAATATTACGGTAGAAGATGTTCAATGAAAGAAAAAGTACTCGTCATGACGTTTGGATCTTGCTGAGCTTCAGTGGTACGTATATCGAAGGCACTATCACGTGCCTGATTCCCATTGTTTCCTTGGTCGTGATTTTCTTTGATAGCTAGCACAGGGTTGGGGCGATTCAGACTCGTATCTGTTCTAGGTTTGTAAGATACAGATGTACAATAATTGGTGTCCAAGATTTGTTCCTGTGCTGCGCGTGTTTCGTCTTGGAGACATGGTTTTAAATTTGTCTACAATATTTGTTGAGTAAGTAATTTGACCAAAGTATAGTTCGAGTACCGTGCATTTATATGATGCAGCTTAAAATGAAATAACATTTATTCAAACAGAGATGCGACGAAAGTTTATATAAAGAAAAGAGATGAACGTTCTCACATACGTAGTTTTAATTCTCCCATAATGATTGTTTTCCAAAAAGATATGTCTTCAAAAGTTTATATTTTGTAGTAACCTCCAACAAAGTTGGGTTTTCAACTTAAATCAGGATAAAAGGTTTTGACTAAAAAAATATATTTCAAGTAACGCATAATAACTTTTTTTATTTATTTTATTTATTTTTTTTAATTTTTAATTTTGTTTTATTAAAGTCATAATAAGGATTTCTAAAATTTGAAGTCATAATAAAGTTTTCTAAAAATTTGAAGTCAAAGTAACCACACAATGATACCGATACAAAAAAATTTATTTTTTTGATAATAAAAACATTTTTCCGAACGCGGTTTGAATAAATATATTCAACAAAATTTGGTGTTTATATGTATCTTATAATACATAAGTTTTGAAGCTAAAGCGATGTAACCGTTGAAAAAATACAAGTGCGTCCCGTTTTTAAAAAAAATAGTGTTCAAAGAGTATTTCACATGTACATGTTTTGTTACCAAAGGATTTCGACTCGTCCAAATAAGTACCATCTCCGAAACACAATGCTAGGACGAAAATTGTTATCATGGTTACATAATTAACCAGTATCAAGTATAAGGTTCTCGTTCTCGTATCAATCCTTTTATCACAAAAGGAGTCTTCTATGCGATGGTCATACAACCAAACAACTAGAGTGGTAACACTCTAAGGCGAGTTGATCCTAAGGCAGCTAATGACGTAATCCGTCTCATCGAACGTCTTCAAGAATGAAACGTTTAAGTAACAAGTTTCCATGATAAAAACGATGTCAACCCACATAGTGGATGAGAAATAGTCGTTTGCAATACGCATGGTAGGGTAAGGACAAAACACCACTCATTTCTGCTTTCAGCCCTAGTCTCTCTATAGTCGCGTTGCATCCACGTCGATTGAGTATCCACATCCAAACATCCAAGCCTCACCCATCCTCGAGTGAATTCTTCAAAGGTCTTAAGCCATGTAGCAACTTGAAGCATAATTTCACAACTCATCAAACAAGAACTGTCATGAAATCAAGGTAGAAGTTGGTAAAAGGCCTAATGTTCTTGAAAAATTAACTAAACTTTGGGGTCCCTTAGAAACAAAATCTTGAATCACTAAACACGGGGTTTGCGAACAAGCAAGGAATGCTTACATTAGAAGCCAAAACGGTTGGCTTAATAGCATGACGAAATAAAACGAAGGCGTGATCAAAATATAAGTCGACGAAATTTCTAATAGCGAAAGAACGAACGTCTCTACATGTCGTGCATATATAGTTCACCTACTGCTCGTCCTCGAGTTCTTACTCGGAATCTATCAATGAGTCCTTCTCAAGGTCTTATGCAGGGTAAAGGTATGCAAAGTGTTTAAGTGTGCGTCGCGACTCTCTTGTGAAATCATTGGCATGCTAAAACGATATATGAAATATGATGTGACTATAACGGTGTCCTTAATAATAAGATGCTTAGGGACAGTGATACTATAACGACAATGACCGATGTGAAAGAAAACTCAGAACATAATTGGATCAATCAAAATAAGCATGATGTACTAAAATCAAATAGTGGACATCTAAAATTATGCATTGCACGGTGCGCATAATTTCTATTATGCTTTTCAGTGACTAAAGTGGAAGGTCGTTTTTTAAACTCGTTTAAAATAATGACTATACCCAGTGTTGCATGATACTCCCTAAATTAGACATAGTTGATCAAATTATGTCTAATTGAGGTCTAATGATGCAACCACTCGGAGTAGTCGACTCGTTTCATATTCGGTGTTTTTAGAAAGAAAATCATTTTGGTTATAGTTCGGATTTTCATTTTGAAAAATCGGCGTTCTCTATAACCTTAGGATCTGATTACCAATCAGTCACACCCCACCAAGGCAGAACCGCGAGGTGTAACATATTAATAAACATCACACAACATGATAGATAAAACACCATACATGAATTAAGATAAAAGAAAATTATCCGAATTACAACATTTCTAAGTACAAGTTTAAAAAAAGTACAAATGGAAATAACTTGAACGAAAGTAGACATCTTGAACATGTCCAATTGCAATGCACTAAGTTTCCACTTTACGAATGTCACCTGAAAAGCATGATAAAAACGGTCAACTATCAAAATAGTTGGTGAGCTCACAGGGATAGGTACCCAAAATAGTTTAATAAAAGAGTAGATGTCCGATAATAGTTTGCATGACAAGTTATCAAAAACAGTTGTCTAAACCGAAATTCAATTTCCAAACAAGTTGAGAGTCCAAAACAAATCAAGTTTCAAAACATTTCTCGTTACCCAAAGCAACGTAACACAATTAACGTATATGTATGCTATAGTGTTTATGCGAGGCACTACTTAAACATATTCAGTCTAACCATTCCAAACATCCAATCAAGTTCTAGTTGTATAGTGTGGCACAAACACTTAGTACTATGCACCCTTGTGCGGGGAGTGAGGACGGGTTAATCTCCTAATAGCGTTATCCATAAGTACTAACGTCCAATCCCGTTGAGGGGGGAAAGTGAGTTAAAAGTAGTGGCGGGTTCCAAGCATCAAACAACATACATATCAAGCTCAAAGTTCAAAGTCCATCATGTTTCCAAAGTTCAAATCATGTTTCATTCGTTCAAAACAAGTTCATGTTTCAAATATGCTCAATAGATTAATTACTAAAAAGTAATTGCATAACAAATGACACATGCTTTCCACCCCAAAAAATTTAAAACATGTAAAAAGGGAAATGTGAGAAACTCACCGAAAATAGAAGTATCAACCGAGAAAATAAACAAAGGAAGAAGAATGGCAACAACTCAACCGCAACCTATAATAATAGTGGTCCGCATATAAGAAAATATAGTTATAAGAAAATACATATTTTGCACAAGTATAAAATATATATATATTCCGACATACATGTAAATCTTATATTGTAGAATCCATGTGCGCTAAACTTACTTATATATTCCCACTTAAATGTTTTGCCTTAAGTTTAACTCCATTTTAACCCATTCCGACTAATATGCAATTTTAATGAAAATTACCCGTTGGACCCATTTTAAAATATTATGATTTTAGACATGAACAAACGTGGAAGACTAACTTATTAGTTGTAATTTCAGTTTTAATTAACATATTTTACGCCTTAATCATTCTCCATAACGATAATTGACCATTAAAAGAATTTCACCAAGTTTGACTTTTTATTATATATTTTCCTTAAGTCTGACCTGTCCAAAATTACCCGCTAAAATACATTTTCACGACGCGGACTCTAAAGCATTTTAATGTAAAACGACGTTTCGGACAACTTTTTAGCTTTACCCGAGACCTGGAACGGCCCAGAAAATGACCAAAATGCCCCTGCCAGTTTCTGCAGAAAACTTATCTTTTCCCTAAAAATGACACGAACAACTCAAGAACACACCATGAACCCTAGTTTACAAACCACTCACCCACACCCTAATTAACCATGGGGTTAATGACCCCTTCACAACCCGTAACCCATCCATCACTTTCAATTAAACCTTAACCCATTCCACCCTGGCTGAAAGAAGAATTCTCATTGGTATGGACATGTGTGATTGTTTACCCACATAACTAAACACACTCTGATGCCAACATCATCGATCCGTTATACTCAAATTAAATCTCTACGGCTATACAAGGAGAGAGGAAAGATGGAGGGTCAAGAGAAAGAGAAAAGAAGGATCGAGAAGAAGAGGTTATACTCGTGGTTGGGGATAAAAACCCCTTCATTTCCCTGCACTGAGTAGTAATTTAGTGGTATTTTGTATATGTTTGTAGTAGTTTTAAATTGTCGATTCAGTTTATTTTAGATTATTTTAATGTAATTTCAATTTACTGTGTATTTCATTTCGTATTGTAAAAAGCTATTTCAGTTTAATAAAAGATTTATTTCATATAAAGTTGTGTTTCATTTTAAATTCTGTCAAAAAAAAAAAAAAAAAAAAAAAACAGTAGAAACTTTGTGTTTGTGTTTTTATTGTGTTCATATATTAAGCTTGATACCTATTGGAATGGAATGCTGCTATGTTATCAAGGGTTGTTTTTTATGATGCTGTTGGCAGCTTATAGGTTAGTATATGTTGTTGATTGTGATAATAAGGCTTATATGGATTAAGCCAATGCCCACACTGCTTATTACTTTCTTGTTCATCGTTGTGAGAAATTTCTAGAAAGCCAAGGTACACCTTATTTGATTTACATTTGTTCTATTTCTGTTTCCTTAATAAGCTGTGGGATTTGCTTATAGTTGATTAAATAGATTTTTGTTAAGTAGTGAATTTCTGTCAAGTGCTTTGAATGTGCTTTGTTCATTTAGGTAGAGTACTAAGCTGCTAAGAGCTTATAAGCTTAAAAAGCTCATACAGCTTATTCTTAAAAAAGGTTAGAGTTAAGTTTTAGCTTATCTACAAAAGTAATAACTGTTTAAATTAAAAAAGGCATGCCGTTGTTAAGTTTAGAGGATACAGGGCGGCGCCTGTCCTTCATATTTTGTAGTTTTTCTGTAAGTTTAAAGTTACACAGTTAGTCCTTGTTAATTGCATAATTAGTCCTTTTAATTTTCATAGTTAGTCCTTTGTTAGTTTAAGTGTTAGTCTAGTTAGTCCCAAGTTCAGGGGACCTTTCTGCCGTTTAGTGAAACTTTGTGTTTTTTATTAAACTTTAAATTTACCCCGCCTACCCCCAAGTTTCACTTGCACTCTTTTGCCCCTTGTTCTTTTTATTTCCTTTTACTCTTTTTAATTTCTTTTTTAAATATTAAATAAATTTTTTAGGTTTAGTTTTTAATTAGCTAAATTACTTATTAATAAGATTATAAAAATTAGGCTTTTGTTTTTCAAAGTGTTCGCACTTTTTCTTTACTTAGTTTAGTTTTTATAAAATTTTTAGGATCAATAATTTTATTTTAAGTTTTTTTTAATAGTTTAAAAATCTTAGAAAATCCATAAAAATTAGAAAAAACTTTTCAGAAAAATAAAAAAAATAGTTTTCTTAGCTTTTATAATATTTTACATTTTTATAAGTTTAAAAATCATTTTTATAAATCTTTAAGATTTAATTTTTCTATTTTTAGAATTTAATTTTAGATAATAAGTGTTTAATTCTCATATAAATTCCAAAAAGCCTTTAAAAAAACTATTTTTATTTGTCTAAAAATTTCTTAGCATTAATTTAGTTTAGGAATGCTAGTTTTACATTTTTATAAGTTTTAAATTTCATTTGTTTTCTTAAATGTCGCATTTTATTTCATAATATTTTTAATTTGTTATTTAGTGTTTAATCGTCGCCTTTAATTTAAGTAGTATAATTAAATCAAAAATATCTCTCTCTTATTCAAATCAGGATCCAAACTTAAACGAGGTTTTCCATTGCAACGAGTCATTGGGAAACGACCCGGGTAATCATACTTGCCCGGTTTAATATACGTATGTTATAATATAGTATAATATTTTGAGAGTAATTTTAATCAAGGGTAACTGGTATCTTTCTTAATTACTCTCGGATTATATTATTTTATATATATTTAAACGTGTATATAACTGCTCAACCATTTTTGGCGCCGCTGCCGGGGAACTAGTGTACGATTCCTATCGTTTTGTGTTTGTCGATTTGGTTTGAAGATCCTATTCGTCCTCGAAATTAAATTTTTGTCATAAATCCAAAAATCAAAAAAAAAATATTAAAATATAAAAATAAAAAATATTTTTCTTTTTTCTTTATTAGTATAGTGTTATCATATTTAAAAAAGGATAAAAAAATAGAAAATCAAAACTATAAAAAAAAAGTGTCTTTAATTCAGAAAATAAAATTCACCAAGTTGGTTAACGCACACCAACAAAATAATATCTTCCATGAGATATTATCGATTCAATTTCCGGTGAACTTGCAATTGTACCCAATTCGTAATCAAGATTTAACACTAGCCTTTTGTGTCTCTACTAAACGTCGTACGGACGGCTACCTTGAAAAGAAATTATTCAAGAGCAAACGTGAAGTAGATGATTATTTGGTTTAAGTCTCTTTCGTTAACCGTTTAAATTCATTTCGTATAAAAAAAAAAAAAATAAAAAAAAATTAGGTGTAAAATTTTGCTATTTTAAATTGTTAGTTTTCATTTATGCGCCACGGCGTACTAAACAACGTTCGCAATCTCGTAAACGTCGTCAACACCCCACAAATTCTTCCGTCGAACCAATTGTTGAACAAAACTTGTCTCCAATGGCCGACAATCGCACGATGCCCAAATGTTACAACAACCTCGAGGGGTAAGAAGATGCTATAGTGATTCACCAAGAGTCAATGCTTAACAATTTCGAGCTTAAGCAACCGTTAATCATCTTGTGCAAAGCAACAAATTTTTACGGTAGACAAGATCCCCACAATCACCTGATTTTTTAATAAGGTCACTCAACATTTAGACATCCAGAAGTTCCGTACACTTCGTTAAGCTTTTTGCTTTTCCCTTTTTCTCTAGACGGTGAAGCCCGAGATGTTAGACAAAGAACCAACCAAGATCATTCTCGACATATGGGACGACCTTATTTCCAAAATCATAAACCAATTATTTCCCACCTTCAAAAAACCACTTACTATCGCAATGAGATCATTACTTGTTACCAAGAAACCAAACGAAGCCTTTAATGAGAAGCATGGAATCGTTTTAAAAAGGACTCCTTCGTCAATGTCCTCACCATGGTTTATTCGGAACTACACCAACTCGATACTTTTTATAATTCTTTGAATTCAAATGATCAAGATGCCTTAGATTCTGCCGCAGGTGGCAATTTCTTAGACAAGATGCCTCAAGAAGGATTAGCGATTATTGAAAGCAAGTCAAAAGTTCGTTACTCCAGAAGTCGTGCTAATGATTCAAGAGTGAGTACGGATGCTCTTCTTTCTAATTCTTCATTTTCTAATAATTCTTTCGATATACAACAAATTGCCGCTTCTCTCGAGGATAAGAGACTATCAAGATGAAGCAAATGAATGATCAAATGAAAGCTTAAGTTTGTTACTCCTGCACCATTCCTCCTGCTACCGTCAAAGCAGTCGAGGAAGTTTGTGTCACATGTGGTTTAAACCATAATTTCAACAATTGTCCGTTAACAAAGAATGAATTCCCCGTTTTTCATGATAACATTCATCAATTCCAACAAACCGCCGCCGTTTGCAATTTTGTTCAAAGAAATCCTCCTAATTTGGCAAATCAGATGAGACCACCCGGTTTTAATCAACCAAATGTTCAAAACAACCAAGGAAACCAAAGCCGTTATCAAGGAAACAATTTCAATTCGAATCAAAACCGTGGAAACAATTTCAATCATCAAAACAATCAAGGTCAAGTTTTTCAACCACCAACCAATCAACCACCGGTTTTCCAAAATCCACCATATCAAGCTCCTACTCCTCAAATCCAAGGTGTTTCGAAAACGGATTTTGAAAACTACGTCAAGGCAAACGATGCGGTGTTGAAGAATGTTCAAAATCAAGGTCAAAATTTGCAAAATCAAATGGCTAATGTTACGAGTTTGTTGACAAATCTTTGTAATAATTTCAAAAATTCTGCCTCTACTTCGAATTCAGGAACTCTTCCAAGTCAAACCGTAACTAACCCTCATCAGCAAATTAATGCTATAACCACAAGAAGCGGTAAAACATTGGAAGGACCTTCGACTCCTCTTGTGCCTACACCCGTTGTTTCAAATCCTCAAAAAGAACCCGGAGACGTCAACGGAAAAAGTGCAAAATTCAAATTTGGAAAATACCGCACAAGTCCCACCTCCGGAGGAAGAAGAATCCATTTTCATGGAAATTCCAAAACCAAAAACAAAGAAAACCGTTAATGTTGAAATTCAAGAGCCTAATTCTCCAAAACCAACGTCGTATCAATCTAAACTTCCATATCCCGAGAGGATAAAAGTGAGAGAGAACGATAAACCAAGTGCTCAACATAGCCGGTTTTTGAAGATGTTCAAACAACTCCGTTTAGAGATTGGATTGAAAGACGCTCTTGTCAAAATGCCAAAATTCAACAAATGGTTAAGCTCGTTGCTAAGGAACAAAGAGAAACTCGAGGAAATCGCCATTATGACCGTGAATGCTGAATGTTCCGCCATCATCATGAATAAAGTTCCCGAGAAGCTCGAAGATCCGGGAAAATTTCTTATTCCATGTGCTTTACAAGAGCTTGATAGAACTAGTGCTTTAGCCGATTCTGGAGCTAGCATTAACCTTTTACCTCATTCTATCTACAAGAAACTTGGACTTGAAGCTTTGACTCCTACTCGAATGACACTCGAGCTTGCCAATCATTCCATTACTCACCCGATGGGCATAGCCGAGGATGTTGTAGTTAGAGTTGATGGTTTTACTTTTCTTGCGGATTTTGTGGTGGTTAATTATGAACCTGACCTGAGAGTACCTATTATTTTAGGAAGACCCTTCCTTCGCACCGTAAAAGCTCTCATTGATTTGTACGAAGAAACATTGACTCTAAGAGTAGGAAAGGAAGAACTTGTTTACTATGCTGATAAATCTGAGAAAAACAAAAATAAGCATTTTGTTCACGCCATCTCTGTAATCGATTTCTCAAAAGATGACCCGTTTAGTGGCAGTACCACTACTCAATCTGTCGGTAACCCTTGATCACTTCACTTCAATAAGATTAACAAGAAGATTAGGAAGAATGTAGAGAGAGAATCTAGAGAGAGAAAGTTAGAGAGAAGCCATGACCAGAAGGATAATGAAATTGATTCAACTCTTAAGAAGGACTTCAAGAAGGGAATTTTTCAAGTTTACTCAAATCCTCTTTTTGAATTTGAGTGACAATTTCAAATCTACAACCATAAATCATCTTTTTGAGTGAATAACGAAGAGTCAAGATCAAGAATTCCAACGTTGAGGGAGTCCGAATGAGTCTCAGTTCTAACATTACACCACACATGGATTCGCACAGCGTCCGATAAGGTTGAGTGTAATGATCCAGAAGACAACATGAGGATCGATGCTTTTCCCTAAGCCATGTAAGTTTTCTTCTAATATAGAGGAAGGTTATTTCTATTCAGATAGGAGACAAACTTTTCTTGAAAATCCTGCTTTATGATGAATGATTCCATTGACTCTCGGCTTCCAAAGAGATTTTCCGATCTGAACATACCAAAATGGATTCCCCAATGAACTTTTATTCTCCAAGGAGTGATCCTCTTTGCGGACTATGAGTATCCGACGAGAACTTTAACCACTTCCTTCAGAATGATTCCGATTTTAGGAATATCTTAGTCTTATGACAATCGCATTGTGAGATTATCAACTTCCCCCAGTCACAGGGAAACATGTTCATCGCTAATCATAGTTCAGTTATCGAGTCTCTTCCCGTATCTCCTAGTCCATCCCCGTTAAGGATAGTGATCCCACTCAAGAGAGATCGATAATTTTCCTTGTTGGCCAGATGATTTAATTCCACCAGAGTGATGAGAATGATGATTTCCAAAGATGAAGATCATGAGTTACCTAACCTTGACCACCAAGATGATCCATCAGTTCCTCGTCCTCCACCGGAACCACCAGATGTTGAGAAATGTTTTGAACCCGAAGCGGGTATTTTGATAACCAAAGTGTTTAAGGGTGTTTCTAAATCTCATGATTTTATGGCCGATATTTTACCCAGCTCCTTCCGCGCGCGATCATTATTTCAGATTTACCTTCATTTTCTTTCTTCTTCTTTTATCATCTTCAAGAGTGTGAAGACACCGTGTTTGACCCCGGCATCATCATCTTTTCATTTTCTTATCTAGATCCGGTGGCATTTTCAATGGAAGTTTCTTGTGTTGCTCTCCCTAATGACAACTAAATTCAGGGAATCAGAGTCAGCTTGTGACTCGTGAACCAAAAACGCGCGAGTGCTTCGTGGAGTTCACCCATGCCTATCCTTTTCTATTTCTTTCTTTCTATTTTCTAACTAATGTTTGTGATGTGTTGTGGCGTAACCTTTCGTTTCCATTGTTGTTTGATGTTTGTTGGTGATTTTTGCAGGATAATCCCAACAATTACTGAAGACTATCCGTATCCCGGTGTGTGTCTCGTTTCACTCGACTTCTCATCCCTTGTGTGACTTTAGTTTGGGAGATCCGATAACCTTTCATCTTATCGATTCCGTTTATCTTTGGCTTAATTCATAAACGGCTTTAGATTTTTCGTAGAACCCAAAAAAAAACCGACCTTAAACATTGAGGACAATGTTTTGTTTTAGTTTGAGGAGGGAATCTATCGATTTGATGTTGCCTGCTTATTGTTTTGTTCTCACGTACCCGTTTTCCCACAAAAATAGCAAAAATTTTAAATTTTTAAGATCATATTTGTAGAAAAAAAAAATAAAAAATATAAAAAAATTTATAGATTAAAAAAAAAAAAGTGTTAAAAAAGACACGAATGTAGGTTTTCCGTTGGTGAGAATAAGAAGTAATTTTTGACCCGATCGAACGTGTAGAGTTCTAGCTTTCTCCCTTAACAATTATAATGATAGTTTGTGCTAGTTTCATGTAGACTTTAAACATGGCTAGACTTGAATCATTAGTAAATTAAGGCTTGTGCTAATCTCAAGTAGATTTTTAAATATGTCCGAGTTGGATTTTATATTAGGCTTAAGTATTTTGCGAATTTCTTTATTGAGTAGAGATTTTAAATTGCAAAGAAATAAGAGATGATAGTGTTTATTACTAGTTAGGATGCTAAACAAAGTTATTTAGAAAAACTTAAAGGCTTATAAAGAGATAAGCTTGTGGGTTTTCTTTCCCTGGAGTTCTATAAAATGATTACTTTTAGCGTGTTTCTCTTTATTTTTACAAATTAGAGTTTTGCTCTTAAAATCTAACAACCATATTAGAGAAAAAGTTTTTATCAATGATGAAGTCAAACATCATTTGTAAATAAGAATTTTAGTTCAAGTTTATACTTTGGTTTTCTAAAATGAAAATTTTTTATTTGCAAAAATAATGTGTTGAATATATATTCCTTAAAAAAAACTAAAAAAAATAAAATAAAAAAAATTTGTAGTTGGATGCAAGTTATAAATCCTTAAATGTTAATAAGTAATATACAAACTCCATCGCAATAAAGTACATGGGCATTTGTCGGTTCGCTCCCGATGTGACATCGAAAGAAAGGGTGGAGGATGTATATTTAGGGTTGGTATCATAATAAGTACACGAGCTCTTGTCGGAGGCGTGGCCGATGTGTCGTCGAAAGAAAAGTGATACCAGTTCCTAGCCTAATAATGTAAATAATAATAATAATATTGCAAGTTAGAAAATAAATAGTAAAAGTTTCATTTTCTAAACCAAGTAGTTTCTTTTGGAACTAAGGTTGCAAAGTCCACAAGCTTTTTCATCGAATAGGTTCAGCGACCTCGATTATTATTCCCGATGGGGAGTCAAAAGCCTTAGCACTTACCGATGACGGTTGGATGCTAGAGGAAAGAAAGTCTTCATGAGGACAAGTGAATCAACAATGTTCTTAGCTAAGGAGGTTTTTTGTTTTCTTTGAGTTGTTGATCTTACTAAGTGATTAACATATAGCCCAAAAGGCCCATGTGTAAAGCTTGTCAGATTCAACTATCTAAATATGTGGATTAATGGTTTTAAATAAATTGATTGAACACACTTCAATTTAATAAATTTTTATGTATCTGGGAAGAGAAATTCACAAGTTGTTATTATAAGTAGTCTTAGCATCTTAGCTCGTACTTAACGATGATCTTATTTTTAAGCTTAGCATGGGAAAAGTGAAAAATCGAGAATGATGAAGTTATCTTTTAGAAACTTAATTGTGCTTTTTGTTCTATGATCCTTAAAGTTACCAATGAGGTAATGAAAACAATACATTATGTCAACACAAGAATAAGTTGTAGTTAGGAATATATCAAGAAAAATCATAAAATATAAAAAAATCTTTGAAAATAGGGAAATCGGGTGTTTTATAACTTGTGATCTCTTAGCTCTCTCAACAAAAATCTTTGCTACCTTTCAAAGGTTTAGTTTGGGAAAGTTTCGAGGTATTTGGTTATAAGGCATGTGATATTGCGTCAGGACACGCAATCGTTTAGTTTGGGGAATTTTGATAAGTGTAAAATACACATATCCGTTATTACCAAAAAATGACCCTAAATGACCACAAATACACTAAAAATAGCAAAAATATACTTGTTTTTGTGTTTTGTGTGTGCAGGTACGGATAAATCAAAAATCACAAGAAAACCATCAAAATCAGGAAAACACGGACGCGAGGAACGGAAGAGCACAAAAGAAGCCAGAGATGCAAAGCCAAAAGCAGGAAAAGTCAAAAAGTCAAAAAGTCAAAGCCATGGTCAACATGGGTCAACAAAGTCAAATCACTAGAAGACAAAACTCCAAAATATTTCAAATCAACCCTTCAAGTTTCAAAAGTTACATATTAGGTCCCTAAAGCCTAATGGGCCTTAATTAGCCTTAAAAACCATACCCGGACCATAAGCCCAAATCATAAGCCCAATCCCCTTTTATTTAAACTTCAGGGACTTAAACTGCCAATTCTGAAAGTCAATATTACCTTACACCTTTATAAACCAAACACAAGGACTACATTTGCCATAACCAAAAGTTTAAAACGAATTACCCCTCTTTCAGTTAAAACAAGCGGGAAATAACAAGTACTATTCACCGTCTTCCTCGATTCACCTTGGGTCAAAATCAAAGGGCTTTTGGAAATTGAGGGTCAAGGAAGACAATTCATGGAATCTATAACATAATGGCAGGGTTAAATTAGTCATCTCTATGCTCTTATTAGCTATCTCAAATAAAGATCATACGTGGCTATGGCAAGAAGCATAAGGATGATGGATTTTCACTATTGGATCACTCACGAAACTAACACAAGGCTTCATAACGGATTGCCACGCTGGCAATTTGTGTGAATCCCAAGGAGTGATCCAAAGGGTCATAATCATCCTCCACTGATTGTTTGATTGTACGGGTTGGATTAAAAGGAGCGTGGGAAGCAAAGAAGCCCTAGAATGTTCTCTCAGCAGCTATAAAAGGACCTCACCTCTCACACACCCGGGGAGAATTTTTTAAGTAGTTAATTAGTTTTTAATTTTAGCTTAATTCTAATTTTTAGCTTATTTTCCTTTAAAAGCCTTTGTAATTTCCTTTCAAGTAATGTAAACCAGCTTTTATTAATGAAATACAGTTTCACTTTGTCATAAGTTCTTTTGTTAACTCTCATAAGCTCTTACTTTTCTCTAAATGATAAGCTAAAGATCATAAGCTACTGAATAAGCTCTTATTAGTCTATAAGCTAATAATAGAGTTAATTAGTTCTTTTAATCTACTTAAACCTAATAAATCAGTTTAAACACCTTATCTATTGGATTTTAAGCTTTGGAAGGGGATTCAATCATGGAAGGAATCCCAAGGACTTTTACTAGCTTATCCAATAGGATAAGCTAGAGCTTGTAGCTGATAATTGAGTTAATAGCTTCTGTTAAGCTGAAGCTTATTGTAAGTCTTTCATTTAATTCATTGATCTTTTAATTTCTAGTACTTTTCATTTATCTAGCTTAATAGTAGTTTACTTGCTTATTTGCTTATTTAAAGTGCTTATCTGTTTTCTAGTTGCTAATTTGAGTGCTATATTGCTATTTAATGCTTATTCATCATATGTTTTTAGTTTAATAGTTATAAATCATTAGTTTCTCATATCTGTCATTAAAAGTCATAAAAAACCAAAAATAGTAGGAAATAGTATAGAACTTAGACTTTTGCTTATTCAGTTGTTAATTCATTATCATTAAGCTTGTTTTAAGTAGTTTATCATCTGGTACTTAAGTCTTGTTAATTAGTTTTCAAAATCATAAGCTCAAATGAAATATGTCAATTCCTTAAGGAGTGTTTGGCATTAGCTGTTTTGACCTCAAAAAGTCAAAGGTTTTTGTGCAAATTATTTGAGTCAGCTTAAATTTCTCTTATAACCAATAGGAAAAGAGTTTTTAAAAGTTAGTTTTCAAAAATTAAAAAGTTAGGGCTTAATCTAGTTGTTTCAGCACCAGGGGAATTTGTAGCTTAAGTTTTGCTTGCTAAATTGGATCCAAGCTTATGTAAGTTTAAGTCCTTGTTTAAGTTGTGTTATTTGTCACCAAAGTAAAGCATCATAGTGCAGGATTACCCTTTTGGTAACCTGCATAATAGTTTTTTGCACCTTGCCATTTGCATCAGCAGTACTAACAAGTAGTTAGTACTGCTGATCTTTTAGTCTCATTTAGGATAGTTAAGGTAGGCTTTAGGATCTAAAATTGTAGTTGCTTATAGTTTAGTAATAGCTTAATGAAGTTTAGCTTTTATTTTACATTTCTTAGCTAAATTTATAGAATAAATTTGCTGTCAAAAGTCATTAAAAATCCAAAAAAGCCAAAAAATAGTAGTAGATAAGAGTTAGTTTTTAAATTTTGATTTCTTGCTTATAGGAATAGATTTTATCATTTAGTTTCATAGTATAATAGTAAACTAACTAGTTTTCATAAGCTTAGAGTCTGGATTAGCTTATTAAGCTTTTTAGTTTAGTTTAAAATTTTAGCTTTTTAAGTTACCTTCTGAGTTTGCTAGTTTGCCTTTCAATTTCAGTTAGCTTAATGTGTTTCTAGTTCTAATAGCTTTTCATATATAGATTAAGCACATCTTAAGCTTCCTAGAACATCTTTTACTTTTAAATTTAAGCTAAAAATAAGCATTGTGCAAAGGTTTAAGTGGAATCAAGTTTTAAAGGGT
>BQNB010017764.1:33882-65427 GCA_026074375.1 Tanacetum coccineum
ACCAATCAAACCTCATCAAGCCAAGAGAACACATCTTCTTCTTTTCAATCAAAACTTCAAATTTCACCACCATCATCAAATGAACCAACTTTTCCTTAACCTTTAAACCCTTTCTTGACAACATCTCGGATGTTCCTCCTAGACCTTTAAACCCTTAACCACTTCAAAGTCATCCTTTTGTGGATATCACACTTTCTTTGTCACCAATCACTCCTCTTGATCACATTCTTGATACTCCATCACCACCTTCACCACAACCGCCACCTCAACCACCTCTCATGGTTCATCCCATTTACTTCTACTATCATGAATATCATAAGTCAACTTGTCTTTGTTGCTTTCACAACCGCAATCTTATATTTTCTCTTAAGGATTAGATGAACCTAATGTTTGCTCACATTGAGTATCTTCTGACCTCCACCATGAATTCACTCTCTCCACCTCACCCTTGAAAACTAGGTCATATCACCTCATAATTGGTTACCCTAATCCTTTTGCTTAAAGTCATTTCCTATAAATCAAGGATCATCTAGGATTTATGTCATGATTAACTTTATGTAGTATGTTTAGATTGTGGTGTAATGTATGAATGAATGTTTCTTTGTTAAGTCTTAGTTTTATTTTCCTTGCATGTAGTATGCTTCTTATATGAGCTTATTAAGTAATGAATGAAACTACTTTATGATTCAACTTGCATGAATTGCTATAAGTTGAGAAGATATTGTCTTGCACTGGTACTACTAACTTTGTTTTGTAGCAAAAAACACTTACACTTGTACCTTTAACTTTGTTTTGTAGCAAACAATTTTCGTAAGATCGATCTCTTGGTACCCCAAACGAGGGGGGAGCATACATCAAGGGAGAGTCTTGATATCGTCGACTTTTTTTCTTACTACAACTACTCGACGATCATCCTTTTTGAATTCGACAAAAAAGGGGAGAAATGGAACAAAACTTATTAATAATTTGTAACTTTTAATTTTATACAAAATGAGTCTATATTTTGTCATCATAAAAAAGAAAGAGATTGTTAATACAAATAATGTCTAAAAACATTATTTATATTTTTCGACCTCTCAACGTTTTGATAATAACAAAATGTAAAAACGTTTACAATAAAAATAAACGTTTACAATTATTAATCAATTAAAAGAAAAGGAAAAATAGAAATCACTTAAGGTATGAACAAACAAATCATTAGCAAGATTAGTGATCAGACAATATTTATTATCTTATCCTTCACATTTTTACAAAATAATTTCACAAAAATAATTATACAAAATATTTTTTAATTAAAAGAAAAGTTTTATTAAAAACTTAAAATTTGAAATTCAAATTTTCCCCCCAAAATGTAAGATTCCATATCAGATACAACCTTCCTTACAAAAAGACAAAAACAGGAGCGTAGTCTACTGTGCGGCCCCCTTATAGGCCTGACGGTCTCTAGATATATCTGGGACCGCCGGGACCGCCCCTAGTGACCGTTGGTGTAACACCCCCAAAACTGGGTCGCAGCGGAATATGTTTCTGGGAGCGTTACTTCATAATACCATTGCTCAATGCATGAGAGAACGACCTCTAACTATGTCGTTTGGAAAGAAATTTTGAATTATTTAGACTCCAATGCACATCACATAAGCCAAGCACCTAATTCACCTAAGAAAAACATGCTTAAAAAATGTCAACATAAAGTTGGTGAGTTCATAGGTTTTTGTAAGTATAAATGTTGAACCAAAGTTTTGTAAAGTATGTATGACCGTTTCAATCCTTAAATGTTCACCAAAATGTGTGTATGAATATTGGAAATAAAAGAGTTGTAAAGTATGAATGACCATTTTAATCCCAAATAGTCACAAAAAGTTATGTATAGTTAGACCACCATTGTTCAAGTATGTATTGCCACTTTATTTAAGGCAACGTAAATATTCATTGGTGTGTAAAAAACAATGATTACGATTACACTAAGATCATGAAGCTGCTCACGTAGACTCATATAATATGCACTTTATCAAGGCCCCAGTAATTGTCGTGTTCATGTAAATGTTGTGTTTTCGACATGCTAAAACGTTCGTATTGCCCGGTGATATGCTAATCACCCGAACGGTAGGCTGTCGACACACCCGAATAGATCTATTTCCATAACATTTGTCGCTTACCCTCCGAGTAATTAATAGTTCAAAAATCCGCTTAAGCCTAATCCGTAAATCATTTTGGGTAAAGGTAAAACTAATGTCCCTTATCTTCAAAAATGAAGTGAAAACAAGCAATGTATTATCCGTCCCAAAATAAGTAATTAATTTATGGTATACCAGTTGTAAATCGAATTGTAAATGCACATGTAATGAATTCAAACCAATCATGTAAATGAAATTGGTAACAAGCATGTTTTCACCCCAAAAGTTGTAAAGTATATGTAAAACAAGTAAAACGTAGGGCTAGAAACTCACCTTGAGTGAGTGAATCGATAATGCAAATCACTAACAGAAAATGCGTCACGAATACGTCTGAATGCAACCTAATTAATTATAGGTCGTATGAGTACTAAGTACTTTGAATAACTAAGACCATATATAATTCTATATAGCTACATCACCATCTAATTGTATTTGTGAAATCATATTTATAAAGTAAAAACGTTTATAAATATATCTTTAGTAAAAACGGCGTAACTTTATCGTTTTAAGTCCGTTTCTTATGTTCTTTACGTCCATGCTTTCGTATTAAGACGATGTATCAAAATATTACATTTTCATATTTTCAACCCCCTGGTGAACAGTAATTTTTACTGTTCATGCACTTTTATAAATATACTTAGCGTAAACCTCGTAAAAGTCATATCTTATTCGTTCTAACTCCGATTTTAGTGATTTTTTCAAGCACATCTTCGTAATTAAAAGTGTTATCTAACTAATGTATTTTTCAAAAATGTATCTGAGATGAATAGTGATTTTTACTGTTCATAGTTTATAAAATTATTTTTATAAACTTTAATTATCGTAAACACGGAAAAATCCATAACTCCTTCGTTATTGATCAAAAAATTATGATTCTTAATGTTTTGGAATCCTAAAAATATGTACTTTCTGAGAAAAATAACCAATCATTTATATCAGAGGTGAATTGTAATAAGTTTTTATAAAATTTCTTTTATAAAAGCGTTTATTATCGTATAACTTGCAAATGCCGTATCTCCTTCGTTATAAATCGGTTTTTCGAGTTCTCTACATGCCTACGATCCTTGTAACATGTAGTATTTTATAAAAATATAAAATAAATACATTATTTTTCGAATTTGATCAGACCCTTTGATCTTTTTGCTAAAAATGTGTTTAAACTAGTTTTTGTAACTTTTTAGTTTAGTACACTTGTCACAAGTCTTATACAACACCATATATCACATGTCTTACATATTTAAGGTTCTTAGTCCATGATTTGTCCAAATATTGTCCAAGATAACAAGATCAACAAGTCTACATACTCATTTGTTCATAATCTTTAATAAGTACACTTTTTAGGTAACTAGTTTATATATACTTTTTATACATAAACCACACTTGTACAATACTTATACTTCCATTCCAACATGATATTAACATCCATATAACATATGTAAAAGTATACCAAATCATAATCAAGTGTAAAAATCCATTTTACAAGTTAATAAGTTTCCTAGATGGTGATTCACTATATAAGCATTATATACACATAAAATCATAAATGAAATGAATGTAGGGTTTTTAGATAACCTTAATATGAAGTATGATGATGAACAACAAGATCTAAACCCTAGTTTAGATATCAAACCCAAGATTCCAATACAAAGAAAACCCTAATTCCTATGAAAACCCTAATCTTGATCCTTGCTTGCTTAACCCTTTTAAACACTAAACCAAGCCTTCAAACCTTCTTGGTATACCTTATATATGATGTAGGAATACTTGTATATGTGGTAATTAAGATTGTGTGAATTATTTGTGGGTTTTGTAGTTTGTCGTGGGTTTTGAGAGAAAAAGAGAGAAAAGAGTGAAGTTTTTCTAGTGAAATGTGTTGTGTGAGGTTTACTTGCATAGTGTGGCTTTTATAGCAAGTCTTAACTAGCTAATTATTACATTAACTTAACCATGGTTAGACATTGAATGACCATTGTGTAAGAAACTCATAGGAGGGGGAGTGGGCTCTTATAAGAGTTGGAAAATGTAAGACTTAGTTGGTGAAGTTTGCTTGAGACTTTATATAAGCACATGTTAATTTGCAAAGTCAAAACAAAATATCTATGTGTTTCATCTCTATATATCCAGCCATATATACTTATATATAAAGAAATTGTGAAATTTTTGAGTATTGGGTATAATTGTGGGTATTTGGTTGAGTATAGATAGGTATTGGTGCTCCCGGGTATGCCTAAATGTATTTAATTGCGAAACGTAAACACTTTACGTGACCAATAAAAATAAAATATAAAAAATTGATTATTACTTTCGTAAAAATAATATATTTGCTTTGCTTGACGTTAAAACCTTATGATTGTTGTGCCGCATACTGAATGACGTTTTTAGTTTACGCGATTTACTTAACGATATAAATTAAAATGGCCCACGCGTATAAGACTCTAAAAATAATAGTGAAATAAATGACGTCGTTACAATGACCAAAAAACACAGGGTGGATGTGAGTCAAAGTCTCAGAGGCATCTTTAATAAACCATCTAAATATGTTCTTGAAATTGTTTTAAAAATATAGTTTGCTTACTATGATTTGTCGGACACACCCTTGGCAGAAAAAAGTAAATTGGATGAAGATCTACCGGAGAAACCAGTTGATGCTACGCTTTACTGTGGCATGATTGGATCCCTTATGTATCTTACATCCAGTAGACCTGACCTTATCTATGCAATCTGCTTATGTGCTCGGTATCTGGCAAAGGCTACCGAAAAGAACTTACAAGTGGTAAAATGGATCTTTCGATACCTTAAGGGAACCATTAACATGGGTCTCTAGTACTAGAAGGATACCGGTATATCTCTAACAGCATATGCAGATGCAGACCATGTGTGGTGTCAGGACACTCGACGTAGTACATCGGGAAGCGCTCAGTTCTTAGGTGACAAACTTGTTACCTGGTTTTCCAAGAAGCAAAAGTGCACATCCATCTCGAGTACAGAGGCTGAATATATTGCCTTATCTGGCTGTTGTGCTCAAATCCTATGGATGCGTTCACAACTATCAGACTACGGCTTTTCAAATTCATAAGTATTCCTATGTACTGTGACAACAAAGAGTGCGATTTGCATTATGTTGCAATCAATGCTATCATCAAGGAGCAAAGCACATCGATGTTCGCTACCATTTCATAAAGGAGCAAGTAGAAAATGGAATTGTGAAGCTATACTTTGTCCGGACCGAATACCAACTAGTTGACATCTTCACCAAACCCTTGCCAAGAGAAAGATTTGACTTCTTGATCGAAAAGCTCGGTATGAGAAGCATGTCTCCGAAAACATTGAAACGTCTAGCAGAGGAAGTAGACGAGTGATGGTGGTAACTCATATCCTGTATCATATGTACATAAGAAAACATAAAAACACAAAAATATTTTTCTTTTATATAAATTTTTCAAAAAAGAAAATAAAAAATTAAAAAATTAGAAAAATATAAAAGTATATGTATCTCTGGCATGTATAACACCCCGTGTTTTAGGTCATTGTACAACGATTGCGTGCCCGGTGTCGTAAATATTATTTTACGAGTTTCCGTGAACGAGCGTCGACATTTAAAATATTTATTTGATCCACAGACAACATTCTGGAACTTCCAAACTAAAGAAATGCAACAGGAAATGAAATGTTACGCTTCAATAGAATGAATTCGGTAGTATTCTACCCTATGGTAGATCTAAGGTCCTGTGCCACTTTTTTTTCTCTGCTGGCAGGAATGACAAGCGCTTTAATTTGGCAAGTCTCTTCCGGATCGAGTGAAAGTGGAAATGCAACAGGATATAGGGACTCTATATTTCATCTTTGGTGTCATTGCTGGAGTGATGGGCACATGCTTCTCAGTACTGATTCGTATGGAATTAGCACGACCCGGCGATCAAATTCTTGGTGGGAATCATCAACTTTATAATGTTTTAATCACGGCTCACGCTTTTTTAATGATATTTTTTATGGTTATGCCGGCGATGATAGGTGGATCTGGTCTGTAACACCCCCAAAATTGGGTCGCAGCAGAAAGTATTTCCGGGAGCGTTACTTCATGATCCCATTGCACAAGTCAGGAGAGAACCTTTAACTGAGTCGTTTGAAAAGAAATCTTGTAAATTTGGACTCCAATGCACATCAAGTATGTCATACATCTATTTCACCTGCGAAAAACATGCTTAAAAGTGTCAACATTAAAGTTGGTGAGTTTATAGGTTTTTGTAAGTATGAATGTAAATCCCAAAACTATATATATATAGGTTTACTGTGTTACAAGTTTCGCCCATACAAGACTTGCAATGCATAAACCTACATATATAGGTTTCCTTATATAAAATCCCAAAATGTTTCAAGTAGATATTATAATGAACACAATATCTAAAAAAATGTTTAATAGATATTCTAATGACACACATATCCAAAATTTTCAGTAGATATTATAATGAGCACAATATCCCAATAACTTTCAAGTATCTTATATTGCCTAGTATGCAACATAAATATTCATGTGTGTATAAACAATGACTTACGATTACTCTAAGTTCATGGAAACTGTGACGTAGACCTTGTAAGTATGCCACTTTATTCAAGGCACCGTAATTATATTTCCGCCTTCCCAAGGCAACATTGCATTACAGCATCCGACATGGTATAACGTTCGTTAGTTCGATCTCGAACTAGTGAGAGCTAGTCACCCGAACGGGGTTTGTCAATCCCCAATAGATCTATTTTATAACATTCCGGTCACCCTCCAAGGATTTTACAGTCCATCTTACTTAGTTAATCGTATTCATGCAAAAAAATCCAGTATGTGCTTACGTCTAAAAATTTAACCAAGTATTGCATCTCATCACGAGATATATAAATAAGTGTATAAATCAATTTGTAATCAACCAAGTAAATGTATTTATAAACAAGCATGTTCTCATCCCAAAACTTATCATGTAAAACGTGGGGTTATGAACTCACCTCAAGTGAGGTAATATCAAGTATATGATGCAAAATGAGTCCGATAATCGTCGAAAGCAACCTAATCCAATATAGGTCGAATCAGTACTCAAGTACGTTGTCTAACAACTACCATATACAATCCTATATAGTTATCATCATATTATCGTTCGGGCTATCATAATCAAGAGGTCATGACATGACGTACGAGGAGCTAGGATACTTTAAATCGTAAATCCAACAACTCGTCGATACGTCATCCGAAGAGGCCTCATTATGAAATTCCCTAGTAATATAGCACTTTGATAACTAATAACACATATATCTCTATATAGCTATATCACCATCTAATCGTTTTAGCGAAATCATATTTATAAGGTAAAAACGTTTATAATTACGCCTTTAGCAAAAATGACATAACTTTGTCGTTTTTAGTCTGTTTACCGCATTTCTTACACCCACGATTTCGTAGTAAGACGAGTGATCATAAAATCACATTTTTAGGTTTTCATGATTCTGATGGAATACGCTTGTTTTTACTGTTTTATTACGATTATAGCTTATTTAACGCAAAACCGTAAATGTCGTATCTTATTCGTTATAGCTCCGTTTTTTGCGATTCTTTCGAGCACGTTCTTGTAATTGAAAGTTTTATCATATTATTGATGTTTATAAAGTATAAGTTTCTGTGGTGAATAGTACTTTTTATAAAAATTGTTTTATAAAAGTATTAACTATCGTAAACTTGTAAATAGCGTATCTTCTTCGTTATTAATCGGTTTTTCGAGTTCTTTATGACCCCTCGATCCTTGTGACATGTAGTATTTTATAAAATCATAAAACGTATATGTAAATTTCGAATTACTAACAGCCCCTTAAGATATTTTTCTAAAATTGTTTAAAACTTGTTTTTAGGACTTTTGCTTTATCACTTTGTTACAACCCATTAGAACCCTTAATATCTTATGTCATTACATATATTTAGGGTCCATTAGGTCATGTTTGTTGTCCAATATTTCAGATAACAAGTGTTCTAATCTCACTTTTAATCAAAACCTATTAAAAGAAACCCTAAATGGTGATTTAGCTAAATAAAATATATGAACACATAAAATCATAAGTATGAATACATAAAGAGTCTTAGTTACCCTTGTGATATTGTAGTATGATGACCAAACAAATTCAACCTTGGTTAGGAAAAAAACACAAGCTTTGCACATGGAAACCCTAGATTAGGTTTGAATCCCTAATCTTCTAATCTTTGCCTCCAATAACTTGCAAATGGTTAACCAATGCTTGCAAACACCTTAGTACATCTTAGGAATTATGTGTGTATGCTTGTATAAGTGGTAGAAAAAATTTGTATGATTATGTAAAGGGGCGGTTCTTGAGCTGTGGATGTATAGAGAGAAATGGAGAGAATTTTTGGGTTTTACACCTTAGAATGTGTTTGTATGTTTTTCTTACTAGTTAAGCCTTTATATAGGGCTTAACTAAGGTTAAGAAACTCTAGTTAAGTTAACTAGGGTTAAGTTAAAGGAAAATATCTAAAAGATATTTTAGATAAATATCTAATAAATATCTTGCATAATATCTCTTGTAAATATCTTGTTAATTAAACGCGAGCTATGACCAAGGTTGAGGAACAAAGATGACACGGTTCATAAAATGATATTTTATGATCATAAGAATAATAGCGAGACATGTCGTAAATTTTTACGATGCTTCGAAACGATTAACGAACGCGCGATCAACCGTTGACTCGCGAAACGTCAAAAATAAAAATTATCAATTCTTCTCCAAATTTTTCATAATAAAATACGAAAATATTTATTAGCGACAAATAAAATTTTAAATGTCGACGCTCGTTCACGGAAACTCGTAAAATAATATTTACGACATCGGGCACGCAATCGTCGTACAATGACCTAAAACACGGGGTGTTATAGTCTTCCCTCGTTAAATGAGCCTTGTCCTCAAGGCTTATGACACGGCACTTGATGATGGTGCGGTCTTGGTGAAGAGGTGTGGATATTTCTTCCTGAATTGATCTTCACGTTCCCACGTAAACTCAGGGCCCCGCCTAGAGTTCCATCGAACCTTGACAATTGGGACACGGCTTCGCCTCAATTGTTTGACTTCGCGATCCATGATTTCTACAGGCTCTTCAACAAAATGAAGCTTGTTATCCACTTGGAGTCCTTCCAATGGAACGACTAATGGATCGTCAGAATAACATTTCTTCAAGTTGGATACATGAAACGTATTGTGAACCCTGCTCAACTCTTACGGAAGCTTAAGTTTGTAAGCAACGGATTCAACTTGTTCCAACACCTTGAAATGTCCAACCTATCTAAGGTTTTACTTCCCCCGTTTGCCAAAGCGTACAAATCCTTTCTAAGGTGATACCTTAAGCATAAACAGCTTAGCTTCAGCTAGAAAAAGGCGGCAAGGCCATAAAGTAAGTGAAGTTGCAAGCCTAAGCCAAGAAGGTACGCTCCTCCTTTTATGTTCTTTCGCTCCCCCCCGGGGAGCAAAAGACCACACTTTCGGCTCCATGCAGGTCTTTCACCAACGGCTGGCACTGAATTAGCGCTTCGCGAAAGAATCGTGTGGCGCGGTGAAGGGTTCCCGTTGGGGTTCCCGACCCTCCTGGTCTCCACCTACTTGTGGAAGAGCACTAAGTAAGCAAACTACCTTAATGAAATATGAAAGCGGCTGACCCGTTGGTCAAAGGAAAGGGGAGTCTGATTCTGGGAACGGAGCGTTATGACCCCCCCCCACCAAGGGAAGTCTCACGTACGGTTCCTTTGAGAAGGGTGTGATACCACTACCTATCAGGCCCGACGAGCGGTCCACGGAGCTGCATCCCTACTCACTCTTTAAAACACGGTTTTAAAGCTCTTATTTCATCGATGATTTGTCACAAATACACATCATCCAGTTTGAGAATGAATATGAATTGACCGAGAGTACTTATGAAACCCGGCACTGAACTAAGGGTTTGATCTGCGGCCTCCTGAACTGTTCGCATCGCTCTTATACCAAATCTTAAGCCAAGAAGCTGAGATACATCACTAGTCGCCCTAGGACAATTCGCTATCAAACTTGCCGCCAAAAGAATTATGCCGATGTGAGACGGAAGTCAGTAGAATTTCAAGATTTACAACTGTTTATACTTAAGCGTATCGCCTTTAGAATGGAGAGGTTATCGGCTTTGGCAAAGGGGGAAGTAATACTTAGATGGTTGACCTTTCAAAGTGTTGAAAAAGGTTGGAGCCGTTGCTTACAAGCTTGAGCTTCCTCAAGAGCTGAGCAGGGTCCACAATACGTTTCATGTAGCCAACTTGAAGAAATGTTATTCTGACGATCCATTAGTCGTTCCGTTGGAAGGACTCCAAGTGGATGACAAGCTCTATTTCGTTGAAGAGCCTGTAGAAATCATAGATCGCGAAGTCAAACAATTGAGGCAAAGCCGTGTCCCACATGTCAAGGTTCGATGGAACTCTAGGCGAGGTCCTGAGTTTACATGGGAACGGGAAGATCAATTCAAGAAGAAATATCCATACTTTTTCACCAAGACTGCACCGTCGTCAAGTGCCGTGTCATAAGCCTTGAGGACAAGGCTCATTTAACGAGGGAAGACTATAACACCTTGTGTTTTAGGTCATAGTACGAAATTATGTAATTCACAATTTATTTTTAGGGTTTTATGCGTTTGCTTTAAATCGTAACCGTTAAGTGAAATCGCGTAAACTAAAAATGATCATTCAATGTAAACGGGCATTAAACGATTAAATGTTTACATCAAGAAAGTGTTATATGATTATTTAGAGGATAATTATTAACATTGCACATTTTATTTTTATTGGTTACGTTAAGTGGTTACGTTTCACGATAAAGTACGTTTAGCCTTCCCAGAAACACGTTAACTTATCTACGCTTCATCAAATATCCAAAATTTGTACCAAATACTTAAAGTTTATTTAAAAATTCAAGTATTTATCACTTTATTCATATTCTTATTGAAGGAATTCAAATCAAACCCTACAATGTACAAGTTATACATTGTATTTAATCTATACTACATTTATCCTCAAAATAATACATTTATACACCAAATAAAGATCAAAGATATTTTCTAACCCCCCTCCTAGCATATGAACGTGTATATGTATGTATACTAAGCCTAGATAAGACCAAGAAGCTTCACAAATATCTTCATACATGCATCTTGCATCCACTTGAACCATGACTAGCCAAGTCTTATCCAAGATAAGCTCCAACCTTCCTCCTAAGTCTTCTAATCCTTGCCACCTTGCATGACTTCAACTAGACACCATAATATCTCATAATATCTACCAAGTAGTATATATATGCATGCATGTGTGAGCTAGGAACTCATACTCTTCATTTCTTTACAAGAAAATCACAAAAACTCTCCCATTTCCTTCTCTAATAGCCACGGCATCAAACCACCTAAATACACAATCCATAGCTTGATTTTCTTTCATCATATTAGTGTTTATACATCATACTTAAGGTATTCTAAGAAGAATTGAAGGGTTGGTTAAGCTTTGAAAGGGTTTTAACAAGATATTGCAAGATTAGGGTTTTATAAGGAAATTAGGGTTTTCAAGTGTGCTAGCTTTGGTTCTTAATCTAAACAAGGGTTTAGATTGTGTTTTCTATCATCATTGTTCATCATAAGGTCCTCTTCAAACCTTTATCTTTTCATTTTCATGATTATATGTGTTCATATGTTCTACTTAGTTAAATCACCATCTAGGATACTTTTGAATATGTAAAATGAATTTTACTTATTATCATTGTTTTGTGAACTTATTTACATGTTATATGGATGCTAATATGATATTAAAAGGAATGTATAAGTGTTTTAACATGTTGGTTAAGTATTATCATGTATAAGTACAAATTAGGGTTTCTATGTTAACCTAATAAGTTACAAGTGATAATGAAAGTATAACCCTTGCACACACTTGGTTAAGTATGAACATGTATATGAACAAATTAGGGTTTTTATGTTAACTTAATAAGTTACAAGTGAAAATGGTGTAAATAACATGTTAATCTTGTTACCTTGGACTCTCTTGGGCAAAGTATGATCTAATGGATCGAATATATGTATGACATAAGATATAAATGTTGTAAAGTATTTGTAAAAGGTGTTGAAGCTTAATGGTACAAAAATCAAGCTTAAAACATTTCAAACTTTCTGTTTTGGTTCGAATTTGGTAACAACCATATTAGGTTTTATAAATATAGTACATCTCATAAGGATTCCAAAATGATAAGAAACTCGAAAATCGGATTTATAACGAAGAAGATACGCTAGTTACGAGTTTACGACGCTAAATACTTTATAAAACAAATTTTATAAAAAAGTTACTATTCATGAAAGAAACTTTATACCTTTGTAAACATCAATAATCTGATAAAACTTTCAATTACGAAACGTGTTCGAAAAAATCGCTAAAAAAAATGAGCATAACGAAATAAGATACATATTTACGGTTTTGCTTTAATAATTGTAATCTGTCATGAACAGTTAAAAACACTATTCACAAACAAAATCTCGGAAACTTAAAATGCAGATATTATTGATATGTGTTTTAAATTACACCATACTATTTTTCCACTATAAACGGACTTTTAAATGACTAAAAACATACCAAAAAACATTGTATTTGGTATGTTTTGCATTTTATTGTGCAGGAAACGATATTCAAGAAAAGATCAAAAAGTAAGCAAGACAAAACAAATCCAAGGCACGAGTGGAAAGGCAAAGTCAAAAGTCATCAAAATGAAGAAAATACAACTTGAGGGGCTAAAACTGCCAAAGTCTAAAGTTGTATTACAAAGTTGTATAAAGAAAGGAGGGAATCAAAGATTGCAAGAAAGATAGAGATGCAAATTTAAGTTATACACTTGAGGAGACCAAAGCTGCCTACTTCCCTAAAAGCCTTTTTTCCCGCCCAACAAACCCAGTTACAACTGGTATGTCGTCCCATACTTTCTCCCCTGCAAAACCACTTCTCTCCCTAGCCAAAATCATTTCATCCACCCTACTAACCCCCCCCCCCCCACTGTATAAAGTCCATGTTAGCAATCCCTAACCTTTCCTTTCCCAAAGCATTTTCGATGGCTGAGATTGTCTCCAAAGAAGCTCAAAAGAAATCAAAGGCTGGGATTTGCTTTAGATTCCCCTCACACAACAAGCACACTTGTTTTCTCTACAAAGAATGTAAGAAGATCGATATTACCTTTATGAACACAGATATAGCTTCAAACTATGCGGAATCTAGTTGGCAGTACTTAAGAAGAACACACAATAGTTTCTCAAACGATTTCTATTATAAACCTTTTGAATCTGCCTAAATTGCAGATCCCTAATACAATACTAATAAATCTTAACTCGTGTTTTTCTATGTTTGTTCTATATTCTAATATCTTCCTAGAGATCCTTTTATAAACATAAGGATAACCTCTAGTAGATGTACAGTCCTTGTATATCATAAACACGTAATTGATACTTTATCACTAATAACTGTACCAAGATAAAATGCTAAAACAAGCCTTTAAACTTTATGAGTTCCTATATCCACGGCAGTACTTCGATCTTTGACTGGCAGTACCTTGACTTTCTACTTAGCAGTACTTTGATCTTTCATTTAGCAGTATTTGACTTTTTCTCGAGTGAGCGAGAAACTTGCAGCGCTTTTGCGAGAGAGATAATTCCCAAGCAATCCTCCCTAAACTTGAAATCTACTTGCTTTACTATCAAGTTTCTTGATAGTTGGTCTTCTTTGTTCAGCATCAGTCTGTTTTGTCTTGAAAGCAGTATCTTGTACACAATCTGTTTGAGCATCTTGAAATGAAACCTCTTATCTTGAACATACACATTTCTTCAAAAATCTTTGTCTTTGCCTCAAACAGATTGTTCTTCTCAGCAACATGTCTTTTCAGCAACATGAATGGATTTGATGAGCCTTTACCAAGTAGCCATTCATGAATCTTTGGGCTAGTCAGTTCGTTTAGGTACCCTAGAAAAGGTAATAAATACATGATGAACTGAAAATCTCTTCAACAACTCAGAAACAGATGAATCATAGTGTGGTTTGAGTACTATAATTGACTTTTTGGACGCGCGTGAGCATTACAAACCAAAAACGGATATGATTAGATCTTAGATACGAGCGAGCCGTTGGCTCCGAGGAACTAGTCAAGAGCTCTTGTGGATGGGCGGGGTGGGGGGAGGTTATTGAAAAAAAGCATTGGGGAGTTGAGGACCGAGGGTGTGTGTTTGAGCAAACTAATATACTATCAACGGATTTGAGTCTCTTTACCAAAAAGCCCGTTTTGCTTTGGAGTAGCCCAATAATTCTTGTAATACCATGGGGTGTATTGATCACATACAATTTTTTGTAAATTGTCAACCAATCAACAATTTGAGAGTCTTTACCAGAAACTGTTTGAATTGGACTAGTCCAATTCTTATGTTTGGTAAGAACATGGTGAATTGAATACCATTGCTGTGTGTGGTTAACCAACACTCAAACCCTTATAACAGTTTGATACCACAATCTGTGCGTTAAATCTTTTTGCACACTTCAAATCTTACAATATTTCAAAAACATCTTTTTAACTAGCAGTACCTTCATCAAGGTACTGTTTGTTTTACACTAGCAGTACTTTGAACAAAGTACTGCTTGTTCCACAGTTAAATCTTTTTATCAAAATAAGATATATAAAAAGAAAATTTTGATAAATCATACCAGTTGTTTAAGGATTGTCACCATTTGCAAGTTGTCCCATAAATGAACAGATGTAATCAAAGTAATGGCTGTTCTCACTTTCGTCTTCAACTTCCATTCCATTTCCAGCATCCTTATCATCACTCTCTGATAGAAGAAATCTTCTCTCAGTCCAGAATATGAATCATATGCCATCTTCTATTTCTAGCGTATGGCACACGTCCTGAAGATTCATGAAACCCTCCACTTATGATTTCCAATTCTTCTTGATCCTTCCAGAAGTCATATCATCACTTTGATTCAGCCGTCTCCCAAAATATTGGATAGATCACCTAGAAGCATCAAACCTAAAGCCTGTTGGTAGGAATGTGCTCAAATAGACCTTCAATAACTCGATAAAAGGTGATATAAATTTTTCCTATCTAAGAATATGGAAGTATCTTACCATACAGTATCCAAAGCCCAAAATGATTATTCTCCTCTGTGACAATGAATAAGGATACGCTCCATCAGGTGAATCAAGTAAACGTGGAGCTCTGTAATTCATGGAGATTTCCTTCAATGACTCTATATCTGTGCATTCTTTTCAAAGTCTACAACCCTACATAGTTTCTAAGTCTCATCAATTGTATCTGTTCTCACTTAGCTTCTTTGATGGCTTTCTTCAGATAATGTAGCTTTCCCCTTTTCCTTAAGAGTCTTTTGCTTCTCGTTCCTTCAACACTCCTTTCCTTTCTCTGAAACCGATTGAGTAATAAAGTCTTTGAAGGATCTTCTAGAATGCTTAACTATCTGTCATACAATTCCTTCATCTGTGGATACTTAAGTTTTGCAAAATTTTTGTATCCTTGACCTTTTAAGAAGCTTCATCATATTGATTCCTTTTCTTGAGCAAGAAAGTATGTTTCCTCAAAGTATCATTGGCTTTGTTTTCCTTTCTCATTCGTCAAAAAACCTCTTTCTTTCTCTTCCTGCATCCCATTCAGCTTGAAATTTATCTAGCAACCTCCTCATCATTGTAGTTCCAAGGCACTGATTTTTTGAAGATTTAATTCTTCTTTTTTAGGTTCTTCAACCAGTATCCCTTGCAGAACACACACACACAAGCCCTAGCGACCAGGCGCGTACAGTACTATGTTCTTCCTCCCTGATGCAGGAAATGACTACCTCTAACATAGATGGAGTCAAGGGTGTAATCTTACATGAGAACTTGGTACTATGCTTCCTCATGAATGTAAAAACCTTAGAAGGAAGTGAAACGGATGGTATAAAGTCTTGAGGTCTGTCTACTCCCTCTAACTGCTGTTCAAAAAACAATTGCGCGAGCGGAACCTAGGATACTAAGAAAAGGGTGTACCATTTGGAAATATGTCCTAGCATCCCAGTTAGAAGATCATCAAGGAGAAATTAAACTTTTGGGTTTTGTGGCTGTAGACCTACAAGGAGCAGAAGCAATGGGAGGGGGATTTATAGTGGGTTGACCGAATTGTAGTGCGAGCGTGATAGACTTAAATAGTGAGTTAAGACATAACTAATACTGTCCACTGTGGGCTAAAAGAGAGGTTTTTGAGAAAGTGAGTTGGCTAAGTTACCCCGCTGAGCCAATATCTCTGAGCAAGTCCCAAATAACATGCCTAGGAAAGCAATCAAATCCATTTTCCATCATCAAAGAGTAGAGTCAGAGCGTATGGTTGCTTCAAAAGCAAATTGACGGACACGAATCTACCTTTGCGCGGGAGGTAGGGGATAGTGTCAATTGATTACTTTTAGAGAAGCTGTAGCCCAAATTTGATTGAAGCCATGGACCAATAAGATATCATGATGCAACCAACAACAGAGTAATTAATGAAGCAGCCAGTGAAATATCAATGATTTGATAAATCACATTCTGTGCCGTCTTTTCCACACACGCAATCATGTTGTGCTTGTTACAAGTGCGAATGTTTGCCATTTGAAGGAAAATTAATGTGCGTCGGAGGTTGAAATTTAAAAAAGTATGTATGAAAAGAGATAAAGTGAGAGAAAAATGCAATTCAGGTGAGTATTTATAGTTGGAATAGGATAACTATAAGTTAACCATTGTAAATTAACGTTTTTTTAAAGCGCAAAAACGTATGTTTGACCGTTGACCGAACGTTAGAACAGTACTTAGTTGTCTAAGCAGTACTTTCTAAGACGAGCAGTACTTTGAGTTGGCTAGGCAGTACTTTCAACATAAAAAGAATTCCAACTCAAATTTGGCAACCCCAACTCTGCAATTATGCAAAATATCTCTTCAAATCATTAAAACTCTGAACAATCATTCATATCCTCCCCTCAAATGTAGCGATAGAGCTTCAAAAGATCTTTTCTAACCAAAACAGTACTTTACATGAACACCAGTACTTTACATGTAGTCCTCCCCTCAAACGTAGCTATGGATTCATCATACCAATGGTTACCACCAAAAACTTAAATCTTGCCAAGTCAAAGCCTTTGGTGAGTAAATCTGCTACATTGTCATCAGTATGAACCTTGACCACATTAATGAGCCTCTGCTCATAACAATCTCGAATAAAGTGATGTCGAATCTGAATATGCTTGGTCTTTGAGTGAAAAACAGGATTCTTTACAATGCATATGGTACTCTCATTGTCTATATGGATTTCAGTGTTCATGAAGTTAAATCCATAATCAAGTAGTTGATTTTGCATCCAAAGAACCTGAGCACAACAACTTGCAGCTGCTACATATTCTGCCTCTGTAGATGATATAGC
This sequence comes from Tanacetum coccineum, assembly GCA_026074375.1. Lineage (NCBI taxonomy): Eukaryota > Viridiplantae > Streptophyta > Magnoliopsida > Asterales > Asteraceae > Tanacetum > Tanacetum coccineum. The sequence continues at coordinate 51,559 of BQNB010017764.1, forward strand.
CACAATTGTTTGTTTCTTGCATTGCCAAGAGACCAGTCTTCTTCCAAGATATTGACATCCTCCTGAAGTTGATCGTCTATCATGATTGTCCCCAGCATAGTCACTGTCTGAAAAAGCTTCTAAATGAAAAGGAGAGTCCTTAGGATACCATAGACCCAATTTTGGTTGATGTTTGAGGTACCTAAAGATCCTTTTGACAGCATGCAGGTGAGAAACCTTCGGAGTGACTTGAAATCTTGCACACAGACAAACAGCAAACATTATGTCTGGTCTTGAAGCAGTTAAGTACATGAGACACCCAATCATAGACCTATAAAGATGTACATCAACATCTTCACCTTCTTCATCTTTTCCTAGAGATTTATGAGCTTCAATTGGGGTGGATGCTGGCTTAATGGTTCTAAAGTATTTGTGAGAAATTCTCTTGCACATATTTGTCTTGATTAGAAATAATACCGTCAGAAGTTGCTTGACTGAAGCCCAAAACGAAGTGAGTTTCACCATGGAACTCATCTTGAATTCCTTTTGCATAAAGATCTTCAAATCTTTACACATAGAAGACTTGGTTGAACAAAAAGATATCATCAACATAAAACTGTACCAACATGTTATCTCTTCTATCCTTATAATGAAAAGAGTTTTGTTCATTAGCCCCTCTCTATTAGTCCATGCTTCAAAAAGAAAAGTGGAAGTCCTTACTACCGTGCTCTTGGGGCTTGATGCAGGCCATAAAGTGCCTTGACAACATTGTAGACCTTGTTTGGATGTGAGGGGATCTTCAAAAACCCGGGAGGCTGTTTAACATACACTTTGTCTCTGTGATGTTGCCATTATAGAATGCACTTTTGACATCATCTGATAGACAGTGGAAGCCCATGAAAGATGCATATGCCCAAAATAGAGTCTGATTGCTTTCAATTCTTGCACCTGGTGCAAACTCTTCATCATAATGCACACTTCCTCTTGTCTGTACCTTGTGCACAACGAGTCGTGCATTTGTTTCTTGATAATTGTACCCGTTCAGATCTCTCTTGTTTCTAAGAAACCCATTAGTTCAATTCTCTCTTGCTATCTGGTAAGTCACATAACACCCATACCTACTTGTGCTTGATATTGAAGTAGTTCTTCTTGCATTCGCTTAACTCCAACTTTCATCTTCTAAAGCTTGAGAGACTTTCTTGGGTTCCTCTTGAGATAAGAAACAAGCAAACAGGCAGGTCTGCTGATCTTTGTGGTTAGTTCTGTTTTGTTTGTATATAAAGGACAGCAATGCTTGATGTTGGTTAGAAGTACTGTCTTTAAGCTTTCTTCTTGTTTGAACCCCGGCAGTACTTTTGCCAATAATCTGACTTTGAGGATGAATCTTATGAATTCTAAGTGTAGGAGTAGAGGTGACATCAATGGTAGGATCCATGTTGTTGTAGTCAGCCGCTCCACCTTCCTCAGTGTCTGTATTTTCAGCATCAAAAGAGTTTGTAGAGAAAACACCATCTTTCGGAATATCATCATCAGAATCTGTAGGTGTATTGCCAGTACTTTGAGGAGGTGTGTTAGCAGTACTTAGAGTGAAAGTACTGTCAACACACTCTTTTCCCTTTTCAAGTGTTGTTCTCTTCTTTTCCTTTTCAAAAGCAGTCCTTTGAGCATCATTATGAAGTTTAGCAAGAGATTCTTGATGCATCAAACTCACAAGCTCATCATGTAGAGCTTGTTCGTCAAAAAGATTGGTACCATAAAACTCAGATGGCTTTAGAAGAAAAGATTAGGGTTTTAACTGCTAATCCAAATCTTCAACATCATCATGAGTTGATACATTTCCTCCTGAAGCAGCATAGTTCTCTTTCCTTACAGGAATGTAATTCATTGAAGGAGTTAGAAGTTCAAGATCAAACATCCAATCAGGACCTTTTCCCTTTTGATTCTCCTGATTCTCAAGAAAGTTTACGTGAAGACAGTCTTGAACCTTTCTTGTAATCCTGTTATAGACTCTAAAACCTTTGCTGTTAGTAGAGTATCCCAACAGATAGCCTTCTTCTGACTTGCCATCAAACTTACCCAAGTGATCTAGGGTATTAAGTATAGTCAGAGGACATCCAAAAGGTCTCATGAAACTGATGTTAGGAGATCTTCCCATCAAAATTTCATAAGGAGTCTTCATTTGAGGTTTAGTCACCAAAACTCTGTTAAGCACATAACAAGCAGTATTGACTGCTTCAGCCCAAAATTGAATAGGTAAAAGAGAGTCTGCTAGCATAGTTCTAGCAGCTTCAATGAGAGTCCTATTCTTTCTTTCAGCAACACCATTTTGTTGTGGAGTCCTTGCAATACTATATTCTCTCTTGATTCCTTTCTTTGCACAAAACTCATTCATTAAATGATTCTTGAACTCTGTTCCATGATCACACCTGATGGTCTTCACTTTATGTCTTAGCTTGTTTTCTAAACCCACAATCAGATCATGAAGCATATCATATGTCTCATCCTTGTAAGCCAAGAAAAACACCCAACTGAATTTACTACAGTCATCAGTGACCACCAAGCAGTACTTTTTCCTATTTACACTCTCTACTGAAACAGGTCCAAATAAATCCATATGGAGCAATTCTAAAGGTTCTCTGACTGTTCTTTCTTCAATCTTCTTGCAAGAAGCCCTGTGCTGTTTACCCTTTCTACATGCCAGACATGAATGATCAAGCTTGAATGTCTTGGAAGGTAAACCTCTAACCAGATTGCCTTTAACCAATTTGTTAATATTCTTGAAGTTTACATGCCCCAATCTTCTGTGCCATAAGACAGCTTCATCCTTTGTTGCCTTTGCAACCAAACAAGTTACTCCTCCAGAAGGAATGATATTCTTTAGATCCAGACTGTATACATCATTCTTTCTAGGAGCTCTAAGTATCACCAGATCTTCATCAACAAACTTAAACTTTGGAGATAAGATAAGACACTCCTTATCAGTGAAGAGAACATTATGCTTCTTATCACAGATTTGAGAAACAGATAGGAGATTGAACTTAAGCTCCTCCACATAGCTGACTTTCTCAAAGTCTATGCATGATGTCTTGATGGTTCCTTTTCCCGTGATTCTTCCTCCTTTAGGATCATTTCCAAAAGCCACATAACCACCTTTGAATTCTTTAAAATCAGACAGCTTGTCCTTGTCTCCTGTCATACTTCCAGAGCAACCACTGTCAATTATAGCATAATCTTTGAGATCTTCTTCTGGATTGCCCTGTACAAACAATTTAAAGAATTAGACTCTTTTAGGGACCCAAGTCATAACTGACTTGGATACCCCTAATGGAGTTACATACTCAAATTGCTTGAGTGTGTAAGATCCATTATCCCTATTCACAGAATCTAGATAAGCCCCTTTTGGTCTCCATGTTTGTGTTGGATTTATCATGGCACTCCCTTTGACACTTACATTTTGTGGAAGTACTGCTTGTGATCCAACAGTACTTTCTTTCTTAACCCAGATAGATTTCATAATTTTCTTGGGTCTTTGTGGTCTGTGAGGAGTCCTTGTGGTAGAAGACCTTGTTGATGGTGAAAAACTTGAGGTTCTAGGTCTTATATTATCCATCCTTGGATAATAAGGTCTACCAGTACTTTGTGAAAGTACTGCTTGTGGTACTCTTGGTCTAGCAGTACCTTGATAAAACACATTAGCAGTACTTTTTGAAGGTACTGTTTGTGTCATTTTTGGTCTGGCAGTACTTTTCAACCCTTCCCTTGTAAGTACTGCTGATGGGATAAAAGACCTCTTTTGGTGAGGGTACCTAGAGTTTCCTGAGAAGTTACTATGGTTCACCCTATTGATGTTGTTCCAGACTGGTCTTGTGTCCCTTAAACCCTGTGTTCCCTTAGGTTTATGAGTTTGGGTTTGTTTGAAGGTTCTTTCATGTAGATTACAGTCCTTGATTAGGTGATTAGGACTGTAACATACAAAACATAATTTACCCCCTTTGTTCCCAAGTCCCTTTGTCCTAGATTCTTGACCAACACTGTTTTGACTGTTTGGTGACTTGTTTTCAAAAGATGTTTCACTATTCTCTGAGTTAAAAGCAGTTTCCTTTTGACTTTCTGAAACATCAGTCTCTTCATCATCACTATCAACCCAATCTTCAATTATGACTTTATTTCTATCAATTGCTGATTGACTAGATTTTGTTTTCTCTTGATTAACAATTTTATTCCTAATGGCTAGTTCATCTATCCCTATAAAGGAGACATTTTCCCTAGGTGGAATAATTGTACCTGTGGGTGGAGGTACTGCTTTGTAGGCCTTTTTTCTTTTGAGATTTTCGTACACAGAATCAGTCAAAGTTTCATCCCTAGATGAAATGTCACTTTCCATACTACTACTAGACTCAATCCCAAACCCTATACATGACTTATCAGACACATATCTTTGTTTGTTTAGGACTTCGTTTTGAAGTACCGAAGCATTTGACCATTTTTCAAGTTTTTCTTTGAAATCATCTCTTTCTTTTTAATGGTTGATCTAAATTCCTTTTGTTTTTCTTCTAGTCTTCAATTCCCTTATCTTTAAGTCATATTCCATTTGTTCTTATTATCCACCCATGCATATTCATTCTTTTCATGTGTTTTAAGTATGACCTTAATGACTCTAAGCTCATTTGATATCCTAGAATTTCAGTCCTAGCTCTTGAAATTATCTCTTCTTCTTTGATAGTTTTTCAAGCAACAGTTTATTAAGACTACTAACATTTGGAACAGTAAGGTACCTCTGAATTTGTAGCCATCAAAGCTAGAGATACTGGTGCATCATCAGCTTTGTTGCTCCAGTCAAAATCATCAAGTCCATCTTGTCCAAAGTGCATATGCTCTGCATCAAACTCCATGCTCCAATCATCTTGTTCAACTTCAGTCAGTGCCATCATAGCAATAAGTCACTGGTTCGCAGAAATTTCCGTGGTCCAATCAATATCTTATTGTTGTCCGTTGCACCAAGGCTTTTGTGTTTGATCTCAATAGCCACAATCCTCTTTTCATTACGACAATTTTCTCTGTTTTCCTGGTATTTAGCAAATCTAAACTCTTAGCAAAGTGGACCTACTTTTGACAGTTAAAGCAGTCAATCTTTGACTATCAAAGGTAATCCCATTCTTTGGCTTTGACGGTGAATGGGTCTTTCCTGTCTTTCTCTTAAACTTCCTTAACTTGCTATTATCATGCCATGGCCATCGAATGTCAATTTCTTCCATAGCATCTTCATCAATTTGCAGCAAGTCATCATCATCATGAGTTGTGGGCATAGATGCTTGTTAAGCAAAAAAGGAACATATGATTTCATCTGAGTGAGAAGCACAGTTGGGAGCAGTTGGCACCTTGCTCGAGGTAGCTTGAGTATATCCTTTGGGTTATGGGTGGTTCAAGCAGTACTTTGTTTCAAGTACTGCCTTTGACTTCTGTGGACAGAAAAGCAATGTTTTGAGAGTTTGAATTTGAAACACCTTTTAATTCAAGCTCATACACCTTCAAGTTGTTGTAGAGATCATCAAACTCCAATTCATCCAATCCAGGTTGTCCACGAATCATTGTAGCAACGACATGCCACACAGACGGTAAACTTCTTAGAAACTTCAAATTTGCATCTTCAAGGGATACTGTCGCATCATATAATTCAAGCATACTAAGGATGTGCTGAAACCTTTCGTATGCTGAGTCTAGCTCTTCTCTAGATCCAATAGTAAACGTCTCGAATTGTTGTTTCAAGAGATTCTTTTGCATCTTCTTTGAGGCTTCATTGCCTCCAAATCTTGCTTTTATGGCTGTCCATAAGGTTTTTGAATTTGTGGCATCATGAAAACTAAGAAGATGTCTATCAGGAATTGCAGAAAGCAATATGTTGAGAGCTTTCTCATTGTTTCTTCTTCTTTCCCCCCCCCCCCCCCCCCCCCCCCCCCCCCCCCCCCCCCCCCCCCCCCCCCCCCCCCCCCCCCCCCCCCCCCCCTTTTTTTTTCCCCCCCCCCCCCCCCCCCCCCCCCCCCCCTTTTTTTTCCCCCCCCCTTATATTTATATATTTCCGTTGGCAGCAAGTGAGGTCCTTTGGTACTGATGAGATGAAGGATCTGTGTGGCTTGGTCTCCATTTGTGATTATATCCCATAGTATATGGTCAGTTATGGCAATATACTGTCGGATCTTCATGGACCATAAGTCATATTCACCTTTCTTGATCATAGGGATTCTTAGTGCAGTAACGGACGAGGTGGGAGGGATAGGTTCTGTTTCAGATATCTTTTATGAGTTTAGAAAGATTTCGATTGATTAAAAGTTCTTCTAGATCAGAGTCTCTTCACAAGCTCTCATACCACTTGTAGGATCGATATTCCTTAATGAAACACTGATATACTGTCAACTATGAGAATTAGTTGGCTTAGTACTTAAGAAAGAACACACAATATTTCTCAATCGATTTCTATTAGAAACATTTTGAATTGCCTAAATTGCATGATCCCAATACAATATATAATTTTTAACTTGAGTTTTTCTATATTTCTAATATCTTCCTAGAGATCCTTTTATAAACATAGGATAACCTTCTAGCTAGTATGTACGTCCTTGTTGACATAAACACTTAATCAATACTAATCATTAAAAAACTACTGTTAAAAGATAATTACTTAACATAACGTTTAAATGATAAATCCTTTAACATTATTTATCCCGAGCAGTACTTGCTTATTTGATGGCTGTACCTTAACTTTTAATTAGCTAGTACTTTGACTTTTTGTTAGCAGTACGTTGACCGATTGACTTGTATTCCCACAAAGTTTACAAAGTGTAAAGGATTATCTTGGAAAGTGTTTTGCTATAAAAGATTTGGGGGAAGTGGCATTTTTTCTTAGAATCAAGATCTATAGAGATATGTCAAATCAATTAATTGGACTTTGTCAAAATGCTTACATAGATAAGATCTTGAAGAGATATAAAATGGATAATTCCAAACGTGGTAATATCCCCATGCAAGAAAGACTTGACTTAAACAAAACACAAGGTTCTTCAACACCTAAAGAGGTGAATCATATGCAAAATGTACCTTATGATTCGGTTGTAGGATCCATAATGTATGCGGTTAGATGCACTAGACCTGATGTTGCATTCGCGCAAAATATAGCAAGCCGGTTTCAATAGAATCCTGGTGAACCTTACTGGACTGCTGTGAAAAATATTCTTAAGTATTTAAGAATTACTAAAAAAATGTTTTTGGTTTATGGTGGAAATCCAGAAGCTGAACTTAGAGTTGATTGCTACTGCGATGCTGGATTTGAGACTGATAAAGACGACATCAAATCTCTGACAGGATATGTTTTCGTTATGAACGGAGGCGCAGTGGACTGGAAGAGCTCCAAGCAAAGTACAAATGCAATGTCTGCTACAGAAGCTAAATATATTGCTACTTTAGATCCTGCAATGAAAGCTGTTTAGATTATGAAGTTTATTTTATGGCTTGGTATAGTACTAACAATAAACAAGCCAATTCAGATGTACTGCGACAACTCTGTGGCACTTCTTATTGCCAATGAACCGGGGGTTCAGAAGGGCGCCATACACTATCATAGAAGATACCATTATGTTCGTGAGTGTATTGAACTGGGCGAAATTAATCTCCTTAAAGTTCACATAGATAACAATCTAGCTAATCCTTTTATGAAGGTTTTACCTAAAGGAAAGCTTACTCAACATGCTAAGAGCATAGGACTTTGTTTGGCTGGTAGTTTCATATAGATCTGTGTTTTTAGTATTTGGATAAGGGATGTTTAAACAATTTTATATTATGATAATGATACTTGGAATTTTTGTTATTTTTATTATAAATTATATCCTATATTTGCATGTTTAAATCCATGAATAATATTTGATTATTCTAAATTAATCCATTATCTATTAACAATATAGGAATATTGTTAAACTAAGACAAATCTAAGTGATTGGTGATATGTAGATATTAAGGATGAGTCCACCAAACTCACATAATATTCATAAGATGAATATTGGATTTCCCTAACAAACAAGATTATCACTTTATGGATCATTGTCATTAAGTAAATCTTGTAAGTGATTTTATTTACAAGATCTTTAGACTTGAGATACAAGTGGGTCTTGCATGTGTGGATAGTCCTTCTTGATCTAGTTTAAGTTATCCTGAAAAAGGTGACTAATAAGGGCTATTTCAGAAGAGATTGTGAAGCATGATAACTTGACACTTGTAGTCAATATAGAATTTGTTCCTTCAATAGTTGAAGAATGATACCACTAGGCTCATCGTAGAATTAATCAGATGTATGTATGGCCATACCCGGAAACTCATGAAGATATGTCTCATTGATTTTCAGAAATCTTGATTAGTTACATATACGAGAAACAAAATCATTAAATAATGGAATGACTTTGATCATACCCATTTTTAACATGGTATCTGAAACAAAGGGATTGTAAATTCATAAATCCTTTTTATCTGTGACTTTATGAAACCCACATCAAATTTCCGGGAGCATTAGCGTGTTGCTAGACGCTTACCAATGTTATTATATTATTTATACATGTCCAAGTGGGAGATTTTAGATTATGAACACGATAAATAATATATGTCCGGATTATTTATTCGAGCCTACGAGGACGCACACATTAATACGTAGAACAACGATTAATATATTAAAGTAATATATTATTAGTGATTTAAATAAACGATCGTTAAATATATTAAATATTTAACAAAAGGAATGTTAGTCATTAAAGGTTAAACATAATGGACTAATATGCAAAACCGAGAAAAGGAAAGTAACGGTTTCCCCTTCTTTCCCCTAGTCGGCCAAACACCCAATCCTATAAGGATTGGGATTGCCTAACTTGCAAGCCAAGTCAAGAGGGCTATATAAGGAGGTTTTAGGTTCATTATTTGCTAATGCTTGAAAACCAATAACCCTAAATCTCTCCTTGTGCTCTCCCTTGTGTTCGACCGAATATCAAAACCCACAAAGGGTTTTGGTTTGCTTCTTCTTGCTGTATGATCAAAACCAAACACCCTTAAGATTTTGGTTTGCGATCTAATAACACAACCGTGGTGGTCTTGTTCGTGTGTTGATTGAATTAAGAACGAAGGTGATTGTTTTGCTAAATCTTACTTTTTACTTGCATACTCGTTGTTTTGTAAGAACGTTTTGTGTGTGTCAACTTAGAGGGATTTATTCCTTGAATCCTATTGGTTTTTGGTGATGTTATCTTTCGAGGTTTTTTCGCCAGCTACATCAGATCCTTAAATGGTAATCTTTTTACCAGTCTTCTTCCAAAACCTATCAGCCCTCATGCTTAGCAAAGCTAAGTTCCACTTTATGTCCATCTCTTCTATGTCACCATTATCAATCTGAGTGATGTCCTCATATTTAATTTGAGAACCATTTGGCTGAGTAGCTATGTATGTACAAACAGTATCATGGCTAAGACTGGCAGCGGCAACATCAGTGCTAGCAGTGGAAACTTGAACACCAGAAGTGGAAACTCCTTGAACAGTGGAAACTTCACTTTTACCACTGTTGGTCTTTGATGAAGAAATGAAAGCCATATTTTGTGAGTTTGACCCTGCACTCTTTTGAACCTCAGGTTCATAGGCTTTGAGATGATTATACACATCATCCAGACTCATTGTGTCTAGATCATCTCTATTTCTCTAAATGATGGTGTATACTAGCCATTCTAGTGCAAGACTTGACAAAAACTTCTGGTTTAAGTCATCTTGTTCAATTGGGACATCCATGAACTCAAGATGACTTACAATAGCCTGCAACCTATTGAAAGTTTGTTTAAGTGTCTCTGATCCTTCAGCCTTAAAGTTACCATATTGCTGCTTCAACTGATTCTTCTTTGTCTTTTTGGTGGCTTCATTTCCACCAAAGGTTTTCAAAATGGCTTCCCAGAGTTCTTTGGCATTATCATATTTGCTGAATCTCAACTGATGTTCATCAGGGAGAGCCAATAAAAGAGTAGTTCTTGCCTTGACATCATTTCTCCTTTTCTGCATGTCTTTAGTAGTTATAGCCACAGTCCTTCCCTTCTTCTTTGCAGAACCTTCACCAGTTACACCTTTGCTTGTTTCTTCTGGAGGGGATTTGTAGGAGTCACCAAACTCTATGACTTCCCATAGAGCATAGTGTTCATGTTGTAGGTACTGTTGGATTCTGAACTTCCATTGTTCAAACTTCCTAGTGTCAAGAATTGGAAGTTTTGTAGAAGTAGGAGTTGAGTGATTATATGGATCCATTTCTGTTTGTGATTTGGTGTATTATACTTCTTTGATCAAAGTTTCTCAACAAGCTCTGATACCACTTGTTGTTCCCAAACTTGGATCTAATGCCTTAGCTTGTAAGGTTATTGTCACCTTGGATAAATCCAAACTAACAATGAGAGAAACTTTGTTAAGATGTTTCACCAAAGGTTATGCGGAATCTAACCTTTAATGATCAAGAAGAATAACAATGAAATGAATGAAACAGTGAAATGAATAGAACAGTGAGTTACACAAAAAGCTTTAATATTATTGATGTAATAATACGAGTACTCAACCAGTACTAGGGTTTACACAACCTTAAAGCTATGAGAGAATGTATTTCAGATTGATATTGAAGATGTATATTGTAGATGTATTTCTACTCTAACCTAAGGACTCCTTTTATAGCACAAGGAGCCCTGTACAAGATAAGACCTAAACCGTATCTCCTAAATAAAAGAGATATACACAAGATACATTCCAAATATAACAATAACGCGTATTTGACTCAGAGTAGATCTTATCTTCATGCAGCAGTGGAAAGTCTTCAACAGTGGCAAAACTTCTCAGCAGTGTAAACATTAGCAGTGGGAAAAGTACTCTAGTAGTGGGAATGAACATGACTAACAGTGGAAATGCCTTAGAGCATTTTATTCCCAACAATCCTCCCCTAAACTTGATACTCCATCTTCAAATCAAGTTTCTAGAATAAAATGCTAACCTGGAGAGGATGCTTCCAAACATCTCATCATCTTGGACTGTTTGCAATACTATATATCTTCATTAGGAGTTCATTAGCCATTTCTGAGTATTGATCTACTTGCAGCTTGTTATACAGCATCACAGTTGTGAGTCCTTTTGTCAAAGGATAGTCTTTCTCCACTAGCATGAAAATCTTATATCCCCTTCCAGTAGATACATGATGAACACCACATGTATTATACAGCTTCCATTCCAAGGGATCATGCATGTACTTTTGAAGTGCCCATAGTTGGTCTCTAGGATCTGGTTCATAAAGCCTCTTTAGCTCAACCCAAAGCAATCTCTCTTTGTCCTCTGTAGGGTTTGTAGTGCTGAAAGTCTCCTTGACCAGGCTCCAAAGCTTATCCAAATCCTCTCTATCAAATTTCCTTAGCATCTCCCCAACTCTGACAATCTTCCAATACTTTATTTGTCCTTCAGAGTAGACTTCCCAATCTATAATAGGACGTTTTACCTGTAGAGCTTCAATGTAAACTTCCTCTGCTGGTACTATCTCCATCATCTTCTTAAGCTCTTCCTCAGATAGCTCTTTTAGGTTCTTTAGTTTGTTGCTCCTGAGGGAGTTCTGAACCTGAGGCTTTAGCTGTCTTCAATTTTAGCTATTCTGAGCCAACTGAATTCCTAGTCTCTTAAGTCTTTCACTTTCTAGTTTGGAATCCATATGTACAAAATCTTGAATCTTTTCCCAAACTGGAAAGAATTTTTCTTCAATCTGATCAAAAGTCATTCCTTTGAAGTCTTATTGAAATGAATTAGGACGCTTCTTCATTTGAATAAGGAAATTATAAACCGCCGAACCATAAGTTCATAATTCATCACTTAGATGGATTGGGACGCCTCTTTATGTAAGTGACGAATTGTGAATGAGTGGGCTTATGTGTATCCGACATAGCGTGCGTTTGTCAGTACGAATCATTCTTTGGGCTATGAACCTCTTTCGACTCGTAATTTGTTATATGGATTTTTCCGACTGTGTATCAATCGTCGCAAATCCTATGGAGATAGGTCAAATAGAGCACCGGGACGGCGCTCCATTAAGGTGGGAAGACTGTAGCATCTCGTATTTTACGGTCAATATTTTAACCGAGCTCTAAATTCCATTTTAAATTTTTAAGGAATTTATTATTTTGTTTTTAGCCGTTTTATCAAAAATCGTCGTTTTTAGATATTTTTGAGTCCTGTGTTGGATAGTTATCCGTTTTAACGTTTGAGAAATCAATAATTCCATATTTTAGCTTTGGAAATTTAATTATTTTTATTTTTGTATTTCTCGATTTTTTTCCCGCGTTCTAGCCGAAAACGAGTCAAAAATCGCGTTTTTATAAAAATTAGCGAGTTAGTCTAGTTTTTAGGCCAAGATCATTAAGGTATCAAAGTTTAATAAAAAAAATTGCCCATGTCCTCCTTTTTCTTCCTTTGTCCGGTTAGAAGCCACACTCACCCTTTATATATTTTTTTATAAAACATATCCTAGCCCAACATTCCTTTAATATTTTATATTCGATACAAACTAGGACTGGTTTAGATTTCCATAAGATATTCCCTATTTATAAAACCCATACAAGGCGCGATAACACAACAGTAAAAAAACACACCAAATCCTCCTCTCTTCTCTCTGTCGAACTGCAACACCAAGAACACCACCATTCCATCTTTGAAACACCATCAAATCACCTCCATTTTTCTTCAAATCAATCCTACATTAAACCCTAGTCATTCTCCATCATTAGAAAATCATCATACGTGTGTTTTATGAAGTCTTTGATTTTTGAAGATTGTTGATTTTAGGGTTTTAATCAAATTAAAGGATATTGGGTTAACAAGGGATAAATAGCAAGGGTGTGTACACGATTCGGTTGGAAAAAATCAAGTTTTTGAGTCCTCCTTGGTTCCTCCTTGTGGTCGGCAAAATTAGAAACCCCAAGGGGTTTGGTGTGGTTGATTTTCTTTGATTGATTTTGTATTGTAAGTCTATTGTTCATTCTCTTGATTTGATCTTGCTTATATATATGCATGCATGTACATTGATTATGTTTGAGAATCCATGAAATAAATTAGAATTTATGATCCTTATGTTGTTGGCAAGATTAGTGAGTTAATAGATGTATTATGGTAGTTTGAGATTATTAAAAGCATGTTTGAGGCGAAAGTTTGAAGATTTGATAGGGTTTTATAACCCTCAATTAGACCAGAAAGTTTAGGCTTCATTCAGCAAGATGAGCGTTGTTGTAAACTGAGATTTAAAAGATTAGTGTGGTGGTGGTCGTTATAATGAATGTGTGGTAAAAATTTGAGCTTCCAACTCTTAAAAACAAAAAAGATATGGCATTTTGAAGTGTGAAAACTAAAGCGGCAAAATTTTGCACACACTGTTTTTGTGCAGAATTTTGGTCCATCTTGAGCGAAGTGCAATTTGGTCATGCCAATAGGTTCTCTAGATTTGCAGGACCCTATGACTATCTACTTCGAGTCTACTTTCCAACGAGCTAGGCCTCGACGATTTCCAGAATGTAAAAGTGAGTCAAAACCTTTGTACAAGATTAAGTGTCAAAACTGTGTTTGCTGTCCAGAATTTAGATTGTAAAGATGCAGTGAGCAGGCGGATCAAAACTTAATATTTTTCGACAAAATTTAAACTATAGTGATGACGTATAGTCCAACCTCGGGTCATGAACCCGACCCACGAATACTATTTATACCTAGGCCCATGACATCTGGGCTATCACGACAAGGATTTAGGCCCATGCGGTCCAACTGGCGCACACGTGCGCAGTTATCTAGAATAACCGTTACGAATGGGTCATAATAATG